>WAAB01008938.1:0-40800 GCA_013389865.1 Piaya cayana
AAGATGAAATTATCTGCAGAAGACTGTGTCTGAGTGAGTAGAATCCCCTAACAAATAAATTGATGGTATGTGTTATGCAGATGGAGGAGTCTTACTTCTCTAGCCCCCTTAATAATGCCATTTAGGCAGACATGAGAAAACATTCCTTCCACTGAGTTATCTTCATTTCTTAGCACTGCTTGCAAAGCCTATAGAAAGTAGCCAGCTGTTCATATTTTATCTCAGTATGATACTGATGAAATCAAAACAGTAACTTAGATCTGTGTAAGCGTAGGATCAGCTGCTGTGGAAAAATGGAACAGGTGCATTACGCATCTCTGCATCCTATGCACAGGAGATTTTACCAATTGTACTCATGCAATTATATTCATTAACATTATTTTCATACAACAGTTAGTGACTGTGACTTTTAGCCTTGCAAAACCAGGAAAGAAATACAGACTTCAGCTACAACTCGGCTCAACTGGAAAAATTGTGTCTAATATTCTATGACAGGTCTGGAGAATGAGAGAAAACAGAAGACAAAAATTATTTCAAGAAGGGAACAGATTCTTAGAGCTAGCCCTGAAAAAATGTAGCTCACAATCATGTAAAATTCATGTGTGTGAAAGAAGACCATTTATATTGGACATTGATGTAAGAAGTAGAGGTTCATACACTTACTTTGCAAGATAAATTATCACAGAGCATAACATCTGTTTCTAACATTGACAATTCCTATTTAAGACTTACTATATTAATAGGAGTTTCTGTAGGTGTTATTCTTTTGTTCCACTTTCTGATGCAAACTGTCAAACTTCATTAAGCAAAAAAATCCTATAATTAGTCTGAGAATCTGTCATGTAGCAAGTGAGAATATTTGAAAAAAAAATTTAAAAAAGTTAAGGCATTGGTGAATGGACTCTGTTCTACATTTATATTGTATTTTATTTATCTGGCTTACATTCCCAGAGGGCAGAACTTAGCAATGTGTGTGTGCGCACTGCTAGCACTGATAATATCAGAACTGGAAATAACACAAGTTCATGTTTTCTATTGTATCTCTTAATGCAACAAACTTTATTGAAAACTATTTCTGTTCTCCCTATGTCTCATTTTCTCTGTTATTTGCTTGCTATGCTTGCAAATTTGAGTCACAGACCCTTAAGAATGTTATCAATTAAGTGTTTGCACAGTAACAATATGGCAAAGCTAAGATTTGGCCCCAGGAGGGCACACAGCTAGGTAAGTCGCAGGTGAAATGCAAAGCAGGTTTGTTTAAAGAAGTCTGGATGAAGAGGAGAATGCAATACAGCCTTGAAATGCCAGCTCCTTGAAATGTTTAACCTCTGACTTTGTTACACAGCTGGTGCATTAACTTCATTGTAGAGTTTTCATCTTCACAGCTCCTACTAAATGCATGTGTTTGCAGCCAGAGAAAAAGAGGTTTGACTGTTAGTGAGCTTCCATGCCAAGACAATACAACTTACAGGGTTTTCTTAAACTTGACTGTGAAAGCTCAACTGAACAAAAAAAATCTGAAAATAGACATTTCTGCCTATTAGCATTTTAGAGCATCTAGTGAGTTTTTCTGAAAAGTTGACTTTTTCCTTCAAGTATGAGTTTGATAAAACTGGAACCAGTACATCTGGAAATATACTGATTCTGTGTAATAAAAAAACCTCTGCAAGCTGCTTCATACAAGCTTTGGTAATACATTGGCCATTTAAAAATGTCTTTTCAGGTGGGATTTCCAAACACCTTGGCCCCATAATGTGTAGCATAAATGTGAACTGAACACATTGGAAAAGAGACATTTTCAGTTTTGGTCAGAAATAACTTCTTTGTCACAGAACAAAACCAGTTGTTTAGCTGTACTCAATTAAAGTAGCTTCAAGGTAACAATCTGTGTGTTCAAATATTTTAATATATGTTCTTCATCTTCTTCTTTCTATCAGAGACTTGCTTAACAAGTTGTTGTTAAAAAAAATTGTTTGAATGGTAATTTTCTTGCTTCCCTATGACAAGTCTGGCAACAGACTGGAACTAGGGAAAGTAACATCCACATATGAATATTTGGTCAGAACTACATAGAAGCCTTCAGATGCCAAATTGTCTGGCTACAGCAAACAGTTTAACAGTAGGAAATTAGATAAAATGATACTTTACACACTATTAAATAAGTCTAGGCCAACACTTCAATATATACTTTATCAAAGGATGGCCACTTGCTTGTTTTTCACTGTTACAGGTTCTGTCATTGTTCTAACACCTCTGTCTTGAATGTGAGATGTCTGTAGTACTTGACTCTTACAATGTCCCTATAAAATAAAGCCTGACCTTTATGCATTACCTGAAAATATAGAAAGACAGCCTTCAGCTGGGTGAGGTCACATTTTTGAAGACTATAATACCCAAAGACAGACACTGAATTTTAGGCTGTGACTGCAGGTTGTCCAAAAGGAAACTTTCTGTTAATCATCAAGGCTGACCTTAACTTTAACCACAACAGAGCTATAATCCATATGAATTACCCCAATCTAAAGAGGAGCAAGTCTTTAATTTTAAATGTAAGTTCCTTAAGCTGCATACCTAAATCCATATTTTTATATATATAAATAACTGATTTTTCAATTGTAGTGAATATAGGCAGACTCCAGGAACAAAGTGACAAGCTGCATACTGAAAGGAGTGCTGCATCTAACTCTCAGAGGGTTTGCTCATGCACAGAGTAATTGAAAAAGAGAATGGGTCACAAGCAAAAGGCCTCAAAGGGGGAAAAAAGAAAACTAAGACCTTCTCTGTATGTATTATGATAGTTCATGAGTTCATGGGAACAGCTAGGACAGCTGCAGCCTGCAGCAAACGTTAGAAGCATTGGCAGGAGAACTACACCAGCTGCAGGTCTTCCACCTCACTTCTTGCTGATTGAAACTCATCTTCTTCCCCTACTATAGCAGGAACTCCAATAAAGTAAAGGTCCACATCATGCCAGATATTGCTAGTTGCTTTTGTGAAATCTCTCTGCCTGTATCAATAGTATTATCTTTGTTTGACCATACAGGTACTGGAGAGCTAGAATTAGAAAACAGAATTTTGAGCTTAAAGATGGAAACAAAATATCTGGTAAATTCAAGCTATTAAATTTGCATTGGTAGCAGGATGTGGTAAGATTGGTTTTGTTATTTATCTGTTTTGTCTGTATAATAGAACTTAAGCTTCCTTTGTGCGATTAAAAAAACCCATGGTGCAAACCATAGCTGCCAGCTTTCCTCCCATAGAGGAGGATTATTAATTGTTCACTGAAGGAGAAAAAAACAACAATGGTGGCAACCACAGAGATAGGGCACTGACTGCCTCCCCTCTCAGCTGGAGGGGGTCATGTGAAGATAAAGACCAAACTTGGAGAAGAATTAAATGGAGGTGGGGAAAACAGGGAGGGCAGTGAAGCGCATACTTGCTGTGGGGCAATGTTTCACTGCTAGAAGTAATTCAGCTTGATATTTCACTTAACACACTGTAACCTTTTAGTTACAACCTAGAAGGCACTAAAGGATGATTCCAGCTGCAGTTTCATGGCTCTCATAGCTCATGTTCATTCCTCTCTGCTTTTAAATGAGGGGTCTTAGCTAAAGTACATAATGCTTCTGGGGGTTAAAGCAAATGCATCTCTCTTCCTTGGCCACATAATCATTTATACATGTCCTCCACAATCAAGGATACAGCTTTTTTTCATTTACTAAAAATAGGAAAGCTGCTTATTTTCTCCTCTGTTTATATCCGTACAGACATATATAGCTTTTATTTAGATCTACTTTTGTTTAAACCAGTTATTGAGACTTTTCTCTAAGACATAAAATTATTTAAAGTGGAAGGATTCAAATCATGTCCTCCTTCACCTTCACTGTGAGAGAACTGGCTTGCATAGGTCACAGGATTGGAGGACAGCTGTTTGGCAGCTGTGTGTGCTTATGTGCTTATGACTGCGTTGTGTGGGAAATAATATATAGTTGCGTATTGCATGGGCATAAGGAGACAGTCAAAGGAATGATAAGCTGAAGAAATTAAATCATTCTGTGAGCAGTGGAGAACGCTGTCATTTTTATCTTGTGGTAAAGGTTTACATCCCACACTTGCATGCCTTCATCTTTCCTCTAACAGGTTCGTGGTTCCAGTGGAATGTACCTGTAGGAGGATCTGCTTGTAGCAGAGGGGCAACCCCAAGCAGAAGCAGTTCTTCCAGTATCAAGGCAAAGACCTTGAACTGGTCTCTGTAACAGACGAGGAACCAGGACAAGTGACAGACCACTGAGATGACATAATCATCAAGTCCTTTGTACCTAAGAAGGGCAGAACTTTCATTTTGTTCTAGTCTAATATTATAGAGAGAGTGTATAATCTCCAGTTAAAAGGGATAGAATGTTGGGAAGTTAAACAAGGGTCAAAGAAAGCCTAATGCAATTACTTGTCCAGCACATTGGCTGTATGATCACCTAAGGGCATTCATAGAGTAAGGTGAACTATAGGCATAGAGCTATTAAAAAAAAAGAAAAAGAAAAGTAATCTTAGCTGATTGACACCCGTCCGTCTTTTTTAGTAGGAAAATAGCTTTGTTGTTGCATAAGCCACAGGGTTTTTTGGGCAGCCACTCTCTTTTTTTTCATCTGTTAAAGCTTCACACCATTTGGGACTGATAAAGTAAGAATTCGTCCACATGTCTACTGAGGTCCAATAAGCAGACGGATTCCTGGCAAAATGAACACCTGTTAAAAAGTAGAGTAATTACGGCCATTTCACACAGTGGCCCATCCTTTTCACAGTGGCTCAAAAGGTGAGCCAGGACTAGGAATTAGCTTTGCCACACAGCTATCATGCTATAGCTGGACTTCTCCGAGATGAAGTACTTAATTTTCAGTCCTTCTTCCAGCCTATAGGATTATTCCCTACAAGACTGATCTTCATAGCTACAGCTTTTGCACTCAAGAGCCTGTGTGGGATCAAATAGGCTTATGTAGGAACTACACAAGGAAGATCTAGGCTTTAACATCACTGTCATTGCACCAGAAATCCTACACGCTTTTGCTTCCACATTGTTACAGATTTCTAGAAAAAAAATTCCTAAAGACATCTGAAGATCTCTCTAACCTCTTTGTTTTAACCTCTCAACCACTTTCACAGAACTGTTCTTCAGCCATCCCATATTAGAAGGTTCCCTTTGCTTCCTGACCAAGGAATTTCCTACTGGCTAATGCACGGCTACCGTGCTATATGCACTGGTGGGTCTTGTTACACAGTGAGCAAGAGATCAGCAGAGTCAAACAGCTGGTAGGACAGTGCAGAGCATTGTTATCAGCAGGAAGGCTCTTCACAAAAATTTTGAACTCTAATTTAAGATACACCATGAACTAAACAGCCCAGTACTATCAATGTACTAAAAGCAAACCTTATGAAGGTTTTCATTGTAAGAAAAGACTCACTATACAGTAAAGGTGTGATTGGTTTGTCCTAACATACTTCAAAACTGCACTGGGAGAAAATCACAGAAATTTTAATTCAAACTAAAGTATTCCCTTAATTTCAATTGGATAAGGATTTCACACTGATATCTCAAAGAAAAAGCAAGTCTTAGTGGAAGCTCACTTTTCTGTCAAGAAAAAATCTATCACTTTTCAACTAAATTAATTCAGAACCCACTTATTTCTAGCATAGATGCATTATAAGGGAAATCTTTCATTTTAAGAACACAGATTGAAATTGAGTTACAGTTTCATACCTGCCCATCTGTCCCAATGGTGCCTCCACAATCTGTGAGAAGTTCAGACATGTCATAATAGCTAACAAACTCCCATAGACAGGCTTCGAGATTCAGATTGCGGTAGAAGCGTAAAGTATTGAAGCCTCTAATTGTTGGGCTGTATTGATAGGGAATGGTCTCTCCAATCACATCTGGATTTTTGGTAGCATCAGTCAAGAAGCCATGGTGGGTTTTCACTTCTGTGTAATCCAACAGGTTGGAGCATTTATGGTTTCCAACTCTAGTTCCATCAGGGCTAAGTGTCAGCTCGAAGTTGGAGAGCTCTCTTGTAGAAATAACAGGCAGCATGCCTAAAGAAAACATTAATTTTTATCACTATCATTACATTTCAGAGATCAGAGTTGCTTAATTTAGCAAAGTTTGTAAAGCATTTAAGCATGTTATGCAGTGGTTCTGTATTTTGTACTTACAGTAATTAATGTACTTTAGAATTCAAAGCAAGATGATATGCTAAGTGTGTGTGAGAATGTTATCCACAATACTTACATTTCTATACTATAAAATGCCAAATAAAATATTTCTAAATCTCCAATGTATTTTTTTATCTGGATTTTGTGTGAATTTTTCAGAAACATATTGTAATCAAATGGCTTTGTATTTCTTTAATAAATAAATTGTACCTTAGTATATATCTACGAGCTTCAAAGGAGTTTTAGAAAGTTTATGTGTAGCCCAGTTTATGTTAAGTATGCAATTGATGGGTAAACTGTCTTTGCATCAAGTCTGTGTATCAATACAGTATCTTATGTACCTTGCTACAAATTGCACTTGTACATTCATCACATTTTTCACTATTCCCACATGTTAAAAGATTACATTATGGTTTCTGATATTTAACACAGTCAATAAAACGGCCCCAATAACAGTTTATTGTATAAGTTCTCTCATTTCCATAACTGATACTGTCATACCATCAATATGCGGCATTGTGACTGTCAATTTGATGAGATTGGTGTAATCAGGATCTTCTGGGCCAGTATAGCGCAATTTAGCAGAGAACGGTTCTGCTCCAACTACTCCTGACACACGAGGTTGACAAAGACCTAATGGAAAGAAGAGAAAGCAATTTTACCTTATGTCCTGAGTAAATAATCACTACTTTCCCTTGCATCTTTTTTAGACACAATTTTTTCCACTATATAAGTTACTAAAACATGGAGAATTTTCTGGAGTGACAGGTAAATGCTTTGTGTAGCGTTTACCAGAGGTCTGAACAGGAATTTAAGCAAAAGAGGAATCCAACAGAAATCATTACTTGATCAACTGGATCACAATTTCAAAAGCAGGTGATGATACTGCACCTGTAGATTTTCGGTTCCATGTGCAAACCTTACTTGCAGAGCTGAGAGTGAAGTGCTAGATGTTCTTGTAGAGGTCCTCAGAGGTATATGCTTTAACTCCTCCCACATCCATAAATGCATACAAAGCTTTACAGAGGTTATACGTTCAGTTGTTTTTGTAACTGGATTGGAATATGAACCTATATACGCCTTCACAGGACTCTGTGAGCCTCCTGTTCCATTAGTGACCAAGATGTAATTAGAATAGTTGTGTCATAAACTAATTTTAGTCAGAAAAGATCTCTAGAAATAACAAGGTCAAAGCTGAGCCAGCTTCAAAGTTAGATCAGGTTGCTAAGCCTTGTTCAGTGGAATTTTTAATATCTGCAAGGATGGAGAATCTATAACTTCTTTTGGCAACCCATCCCAGGGTTAGATGAACCTGTTCCAGTACAGTCCTACTTTGTAAAATCAAAAGATTACGTTTGTAACCATATAATCTGAGCTACATGCCGCTTCCAGTGACATGGTTCAATGCAGAAGTGTCTGCATTCTGGACACAAGAATCACAGTACACTGTCATGTCATGGCCAAAGGGTCACAAAGCCTTCTAAGAAAGACACCAGCAGAAGTAAAAAATCAGAACAGTTCCCTTTCCCCATGCTCTATTCTTTGCTCATTTCTGAGGGATTACAACAAAAGAGGAAAAGAGAAGACAGTACTCTCCTCTTGGAGAACTTATTGGTTCTGGAAGACCTCATCTGTCTCAACAGCTCCAAGTGGGAAACTTCTGACATGAGGAAACAAAATTTCCCTTCCACACAAAAGATGATTTTTTCCTCAAATAAAAACAAGATGTGCCAAAGAGGTTAAATACAGTTTCTGAACAATCTGACTAACTTTTGAATGTTTGGTCTATGCACTGGAGGTTAAGTATTCCTGAAGTTAAAAATTTTTATGATTTTGGCAGGTTACTTTCATCACTGCACTTCTTTCGAAATAGCACCCAACAATTCTCTTTATATTGTACACGATGTTCAGTATTGTTGACTTGCACATCACAACTTAGCTCAGGTACTGGAAGTAATACATCCGTGACAATTCAGTCCTAAGCCTGAGCTAATTAGCTCTGCTAATTTATCAAGTGTAATCCAAATAATGCATTAGAAGACTAGCATAGCCGGTCTGCTTCATGTAACCAAACTGGATCAGCCAGCACAAGGTTTTCAGCTTTTAATAAGAATTACACTGAATTTTGTAGCCAATACCCCAGATAGAGTCCTCATTAGACTGTAGGATTCCTGACAGTACGAACAAAAGTGAGTTGAGCCTACAGTCAAAATGTGGAATAAAGGACAAAGGTAAATAAAAACTCCATTCACTAAGCTCCTTAATGCCATAACTTATGAGATAATAAAATTTTTTATCTAAAAAAGTTAGTTGGAAAGGTCAGATTAAAATGATGTTGCAAATGCTCAACCATGATATTTATTATCTACCTTAACCCTGAAGAACTAATGTAGCTACAAAAGTAGCGGAGATGATACTCTGCTGAGAATGTGAAATTTCTGTAGAAAGGTAATAAAATATAATGTTTTGTAATCTACCGTGATTGCTGATAATTACTCTTTCTCCATAATGTAAAATAAACAAAATTATCTCTAACTTCTACAACAAAAAAAGCATATGCTATCAGATTGTATTTGTTTACATCAGTACTCCATCTCTACTTCATGTTATTCAGTATGAGTTTCATGAAAAGAGTCGGCTGAGCGGTAGGCAGCATCAGTTCAGCATTGATTAAGAATCAGAGAATCAGAGACAGACAATAAAAGTATCAGAGAAAGAATAAAGATGAATAATATGAAAATCTCAAACATTAAAAAAATTTTAAAAAATTGTCTACACTCTGTTATACGACAACAGCTGCTTTAGTCTTTGGTTAAGGAAGAAACTGATTCTCAGGTGTCCATTGAGGCCTGAACGTCAAATCAAGCTTTTCTTCTGCCCAGGAATTCATAATAGCACTCCCATGTGGATTCTCCACTGTACATGAGCTGAGATTGTACTGCAACATTGCCACAGCTGAATTCAAAAACCAGGAGAAATCAGATTTCATTAATTCCAATGCATATTATATACTATTGTCCTGAACACATACGTTTGCTGTAAGGACAACTATTGAAAGATCTGGGGAACTAGCAATGATGAAAAACATTTTCTTTACATAATTCTCTTCTGTGTTAAGACAGTTTTTGTACCACTTCTATGAATAACAGAAGAAAAACTGTTACTATAATATTAAAACACTTGATCATGTAATCAGATTTTGTTATGACAGAATTTCCCATCCAAGAGAGGTCTGGCGGCTTTGCAATATGTGATGATGTCTTACCTTCTGATGTGCTTATAGTTACAATAGGGCTCATAAGCTCAAGACCTTCATTCCCATCTGAATTCACCGCACGAGCTGCACACTGGACGCGAGAACCAGCTTGAAAATAAATGGAGTCAAGTGTAATCATCTTGGAGGAAGTGAAGAAGGTATCAAAGTCAACCTCCTTCATGGGGCTAGTCACACCATCAGCACCAGTAGGTGCACTCACAAGCCACCGGTATCGTGTCAGAGTATTATTGATGTTCTCACTGGCACATATTGACCCAGTCTTCTCAAAATCTTCGTATTTTGGATTGCAAGCCTGTAGAACAGGGCAGATGTGTTAACAATTGATTTTCTTAATTGTAAAAGAATTTTAATTACTCCAACTACATGGAGCTGACAAACCCAATAAATCTCTTAAGAAATTACCTTATTTTGGCACTGATGCTTTTAGCATTGTTGTGGAAGATTTAAAAGGCAGGTGTAATTATGCTTTATGCTTATTTTAAATTATGTTTTGTAGGTGAAAGCACAAACTACATTTGCTACTTTAACTTGAATTCCACTGTTTAATATAACTCTGCAAGAATAAATTCTATTTCAAGATTTCTTCTGGTTTTGTATTTAGTAGAAGCATTCAAGACATGATTGGTATCTATACATAACAAATGTTGTCAGAAATAAACTAAAGATGTAGATGGACCAAAAGCTTCCTCAATGCATATGAATATCCATGCAAACATTTCAGTTGCAAAATCACAATGAAATAAGCCTGTAGAGCTTCAACAAGTAGGACACGTTTTTCAGTCTGTGACACTCACTGGAGACAATGTCTCCTCTGTTGTCTCCAGTGATTTTAACTCCACAAATTAAGGAAAGACAATGCAGGAGATACTAAGTTCATGCAATCACAGATGTTGTGCAAGTATCAAACTGTTTTTAGTGATGAACAAGTGAAACATCTTTGTACTTTTTTTGTCTTCCTGAAAATTTACTTGCTCTCCAGTCAAAATATATTAGCTCTTAGGACAGTTCTAGCTTGTGTGGCTCACAGCAATATCACAGAATCATGGAATAGTTTGTGTTAGAAGGGAACTTTAAATGTCATATGGTCCAACCCACCTGCAATAAGCAGGGACATTTCCAACTAGATCAGGATGCTCAGACCTCTGTCCAACCAGATCTTGAATGTTTCCAGGGATGGGTCATCTACCACCTCTCTGAGCAACTTGTTCTAGTGCTTCACCAGCCTCATTGTAAAAAATCTCTATCTTATATCTAGTCTAATTCTATCCTCTTCTAGTTTAAAAACTTTGTCTTGTCCTATCCCTACAAGCCCTGCTAAAGTATTTGCCCCCAGCTTTTTTATAAACTCCCTTTAGGTACTGAAAGGCTGCAATAAGGTCTCCCCAGAGCATTCACTGGATGAACAACTGGATGAACAACTCTCAGCTTTTCCTAACAGGAGAGGTGTTCCAAGCCCTCTGATCATTTTTTGTGGTTGTCCTCTAGACTTACTCCAACAGGTCTTTCCTGTACTAAGGACCCTGAAGCTGGATGCAATACTCCAGGTGGGTTCTCATTGGAGTGGAGCAGAGGGGCAGAGTCAATTTCCTTGACTTGCTGGCCATGCCTCTTTTGATGCAGCCCAGGATATGGTTGGTGTTCTGGGCAGCAAGAACACATTGCCAGCTCATGTCCAGCTTTTCATCCACCAGAACCCCCAAGACCTTCTCAGCAGGGTTTGCTCTCAATTCCTTCATCCTCCAGCCTGTATTAATACTGGGAATTGCCCTGATCTAAGTACAGAAGCTTGAACTTGGCCTAGTTGAACCAAGTTGAACCTCGAAGTTCCCATGGGCCTACTTCACAAGCTTGTCCAGATTCTGTGGATGGCATCCCATCCCTTAGGCATGTCATACAATCATAGAGTCATTAAGGTTGGAGAAGGCCTTTGAGATCATTGAGGCCACTCAGCTTGGTGCTGTCTGCAAACTTGCTGAGGGTACACTCGATCGCACTGTCTGTCACTTATGAAACATTGAACCACACTGGTCCCAGTATGGAACCCTGAGGGACACCAGTGGCCACAGATCTCCACCTGGACATTGAACCATTGACCACTACACTCTAGGGACGACCATCCAAGCAATTCCTCATCCACTAAATAGTCCACAAATCAAATCCACATCACTCCAATTTAGAAAGATGTAAGGAACTGTGTCAAAGGCCATACAGAAGTCCAAATAGATGGTGTCTGTAGCTCTTCCCTTGTCCATTGATGTAGTCACTCCATCATAGAACGTGACTAGGTTGGTAGGGCAGGATTTGCCTTTGGTGAGGCCATGCTGACTGTCTTGAAGCACTTCACTGTCATCCACATGCCTTAGCATAGCTTCTAGGAGGATCTGTGCCATGATGTTCCCAGGCACCAAGATGAGGTAGACAGTCCATAGTTCCCAGGGTCCTCCTTTCTACCCTGTTTAATAATGGGTGCAATTTTCCCCTTTTTCCAGTCATCAGGGACTTCCTGTCACTGCTATGACTTTTCAAATATCACGGAGAATGGCTTGGCAACTACATCAGCCAGCTCCCTCTTAGATGCATTTTGTCAGACCCCATAGACTTATGTATGATCAGGCTCCTCAGGTGGTCTCAAACCTGATATTCTTTTACAGTGGGAGGGACCTTGCTCCCCCACTTCCTGTCTTGTAGTCTATCCATTCAGGAGCTGTGAGAAGAGAGGCTGACAGTGAGGATCAAGGTAAAATTATTCTAAAAAAAAATAAATTGTTGAACACCTCATCCTTCTCTTTGTCTTTGGTTATCAGTTTGCCAGTCTTGCTCATTGGAGGGGTACACCTTCTTTGACCTTCCTTTTCTGGTTGACATACCTGTAGAAGTCCTTCTTCTTATTTTTTGTGTCCCCTGTCAAGTTCAGCTCCAGCCACGCCTTGGCCTTCCTGATCCCACTACTACACAACCAGGCAGCATCCCTATACTCTTCCTAGGATACCTGTTCCTGCTTCCCCTGCCTATGCATTTCCTTCTTGCCCTTTAGTTTCACTAGCAGGCCACGACTCATTACATGCCAGTCTCTTGCCTTCCTTTTCTGATTTCTTACACTTGGTGACTGAGAAGTCTTGCAGACTATGGAATATGATTCAATAATAAATATGGATTGATATTGAGTGCCTAAAATCCACTTACTACTTTGAACAACATTCTTATACAGATTTTGGTTCATCTTTTAATAGAGATACTCACTGTAATACAGATGACAGGGTAGCCAGCTATGGGGTTGCTTCTGTCTTTGGATCTTGAAGTATCATCATATATCAAAAGGGATGCGACTTGAGGGACAGAGGGAAAGGTGACATCTGCCATGCTGTTCATTTCCTCAATGTAAACAATGGCCTTGGCTGTCTGGCAATGAAATGGCAGAAAAGTTCTCTGTGAATCTTTTAATAAACAAGGAGATTCAAGCTGGACCTTAATGAAAACATGTCTAGCTTCTGAAACACTGTCTCAAAAGAAGTTCTGAAACCTTAGCTGAATGAGCTATCAAGGAAGGGTTGAGTCACTGAAAGGTATATTGCAGACTACAAAAATAAAAACTGAAATGATTTTTTTTCCTTTTCAGAACACTGAAGATATGAGGCCCTTTAACCTCCCATGTCCCAGCTTTCTTGAATCACCTCAGTATTCTCGCAAAGCCCTAATATGCACTGTATGATTTAATGCCTGGTGGGAAAAAGGCTGTTTGTCATCAGTAAAGGCTGTGTATCTTCTGTCTGGGTACCTGGAGTCATACTGTGTATGGTGAGATACTGATGAAGGGGCCAATTAATTTGAAGAACATTTAATGCAAAATCAGAGGGATATAGTGTTTATATATAAAGTATGTATGATACAATGTGACATAATGAATTTGTGGTTACTTAGTTTCACAAGAATGGTATTAACATGATTTTGATAACAGATTCCATTTCACCTGATGGCTTTTTTTCAGAGCACAGAGATGATATTGCACTGCCAGACAGTGTTTCCGAGAGAACATTAGTTTTTATGACTGATTCTATGAAAAGAAGGTGTCTGGAACGATGTTTTGAAGACTTCAAGTCTAGATAAGCTCTCACTGTCTCTATGAATCTTACTGTTTTGGGTAGCTGCTACCATGTCAGCTGGGATGAACCTTTTTGCGTTTTAAGATACAAGCCAAGACGTTGTGCAGAAGCCTTAACAGAAAAGTAAGGCTATGAGCCAGAAAGCAAGACAGTCTGCTCACTAGACTTTGCTGTTGAGGACTAGGCATGAATTTGTTACCTGTATTTCTGCAACCATGTTCTCATCAGGCCTCAGGTGAACAGTGAAGGCTTCTCTCATCTCCCTTACTCCATCAAAGAGGACTTCAATCTCCACAAAGTGCTGTGTTTCACCCTCCTTAAACTCAATTTCTAAAAACATAATTAGACACTTAAAAATAAATCTGCTGTTCACAGCAAGATGTAATTCTAGGCCCAGCCATTAAAGACAGTAGATAATATTCACTTTTCCTATTACAGATGTTCATATATTTAGTTGATGCTAAATCAAATAATGAGTAACAGTAGATAGACAGAAAAACCACTGAAAATGAGGCACTATCATCATTAAAAGAGATTGGAAAAGAGCAGGATTTAGTCTAATAACACTTAGCGATTTGAAAATGATCTGGGACCAATTATTGCTTAAATGTTGGCAATGTGAATGACTAACAGACTGAAGAAGTCTTTTCTAAACAAAAAATGTTGTCAGATTGTAATCAAATAAAGTGTAATTTAATTAAATGTTATACACCAAAAATAAGGCACAAAGCCAGAGTTATACAAGAGAGTACTATAAGCTGAAAAGCATTCTTTCTGAAAAAATGTTCAGTCTTAGATGAGGCAGAAGTATAGAAAGTATTTAACACCTGTGTATGAAGTGGGTAAGAGTGAGGCTAAATTAACAAGTGCATTTCTATCATCTTTGGGTTTTTTAAACGGCATCAAATTAACTGAAGATGGCACAAAATTGGCCAACAGAAACTGAGGACCAAAAGAAAAAAAAGATCTGCAGTAAGTGATGTTCTGATTAATATATTGAAACACCATCGTAAATAAGAAATACCAGGTGCAGAAGAGTGCTGGTCTCTGTCTCTAAAGGGACAGGCACAATATGCAGTAGTGGATGAGAGCTGAAGTATATATGGGAAATAAGGCACAGATCGCAAGAAGTGATAGGGACTGACTGGTGAAACAAAATGCTAAGAAACATTGCTCCTTTCTTGTGCCTTCAAATCAAGACTGATTTGGCTCAGCAGAAATGCAAGTAGGGGAAACTGGGAGAATCTCACAGTCCAGAGTGAGTCTGATAAAGTCATCTAACACTACTTACAGCTATGTTATTGAGCCATGAAAATACACTTAGTGGTGATAAAAACACTGTGTGAGAACCAAGAATGTTACTGAATTGCAATTTATTATTCTTCCTTCAGGTAAGCCAGGTAAAAATGTGGGGTTTGTACCCATGGCTGAAAAAGCAGGTTCCCCTAAACCCACAGATGTTCTGAAATCTGTGGAGAAGTCCTGCAGATCACAGACCTTTCCTCAAAGGCTTCTGTTGAGAGGCCCAGAGCCTCTTGTTCTGCAGTATCACATTTCCATTGAAAACTCTGCTCCTATGCACAGTCAGTGCACAGCAGGGAGAGAGTAAGCAAGACATAAATTAATGCACATAGGGTGAGTATTAGCTGACACTAAAAACTCCTGTGGCTTTGAGGAGGAGAGAGTAAAATTCTAAAATTCAGGAAGCAAAGTGACTGGAATTGGTAAGCTCTGGGCTAAAATTTTGTAACTCCTAACTTTTTTTCTCTTCAAGTATTACCAGTGACAAACGCCCCTACTTCCATGGAATTTGGAGATCGCCCAATGTTGTTGCTAGGTTTTAAAAAATAAGTTCTATTATTCAGTTGTATTTGACACCAAAATACTTTATTCAAAACTGTGAAAACATTCTTACACAAAATTATTCTTACGACAGAGATTATTATGTATTATAAACTCTAGAAGAAAAAAATCCACAGCGCTATAAGCTCTATTAGTCATTGACTAAATCATGAGGGTAGGCTATTAATGAGAAGTAGTTTACCAGCTAATAAATCTCTCATTCTGTTGCACAACTTCTCATACATTACAAGTGAAGAACACCAAGCAGTGAATTGCAGAGATACAGAAAAAAAGTTTAATTCTTATCAAAGTAGAACAATTAACAGAAATAGAATTTAGTTACTACATTGAGCAAAACGCAATAACTGAATGACTTGCTTGAGAAACAATTCTGCAATCGTATGAGCAGATGTTTCTTCAGAGTAATGGTAATACACTTTGCACTTGTTCCTAAGGTGGCACTCACCCATTTCTTCCACATTTACTTGAGCTAGAGGTGTTTTCAAAGGAGTCACAATTCCTTTTTAAATACCTGCATAGATATCTAAAATTGCAAGAGCAATTTAGCTGTTCTATGCCACGTGGGATCGTGTCCATACTGAATCTGAATAGCAAAATGTATTAAAGGGTGTGGGTGAAAGGATTCTATTCATAAAGTTATTTAATTTAGATACAACAATATAGTCAGAAATAAAAATACAGTAGGATGTGATAATCATCTGAATGATCCTACCTTCTGATATAGGATGATAGTCTTCTCCAGAAGTAGCAGATCCATCCTTTGTATGAACTCTTACAACAGAAACCTTGGAAGTGTCTCCCAGGCGAAGCAATGGGATTTTTACTAATGCTACTTGCTTTGTGTCCTTTGGTTCACTCACACTAAATTTAGTTTCACCAAACTTAATAATAGCCTCTGTAATTAGAAGAAAAATAGTTTTAGAGCATACAAATGGGCTTCCAGAAGCCAATAATGACAAAATAATTTCTTACTGTCTGAATGATCCCAAATCTTTATCAGGGTCTCATTTTGTTCACCGATAGAGGCACCAAAGGAAGAATCACTTCTTGGAGTACCAAGAACCAGACGTAGTTCTTCCTCTTCTTCATGGAAAGTATCATCCATAAGCACCAGTGTGCAAGGCTTCTCAGTTTCACCTGCAATCATTCTGAAGGTAATATCACGCAGAACTTAGGTGCTCTTTGCTCTGTTACAGCACTTCTCTTCAAGCTCAAGGAACCCCAGGCTGCTTCTGCTGGACAAGGCAGCCACCTTGACACCATGTAAGTTAATGAATAATGACAATAGTGAAAGCAGAAAAGCAGAAGTAGTAGTCATTCCCTTTTTATGGAAACTCACTACTTAAGCGGAGACCCTCCTTTTGGGATTTCTGTAAGACAAACTACTGTTTGCTATATCCCCTTGGCATGTATTTTTCCCTTTGTTTTATCTTAGAATAAAATAATACTTCTCAGTGACCCCTCCTACAGTGTTAATTAAAAAAATAAATACTTGCACAACAAAGCAGAGTAATAGAAACTTTCACTAATACTGATGGTAATTTTGTCCTGGAGTTTTTTTATCTTGACTCTCCTTTGATTGGCCAACTTTCACTTATATTATTCCATTTGATTTTAATGTCTTTTTAACTCCCGCTGCTTCCAAATGACAATGAATATTACCTTAAAAATGCTTTGGAGTTGCAATATTTTGAACTTGAGCACTCACTAATCAACATGTCTAGACTCACTAAGTAATCAGAAACTCTTGGAAAAAGGCCTTGTCTTAGATCTTCTTCAACAGCAGCAAGAGTTAGGAGTGATGCACAGGTTATCTGGCTCCCAGCATCAGACTTTGTGAGGTCATCATCACAAGAATGACTCTTGTAAGAGCAACAGCAGAGGATATGAGGAAGATGAGTTAAATCTACAATATTTTTTCATTACTATACATGCAAAAATTATCAAGGCTCTTCAAGATGAAGAAACAGATTAAGAGACTGACTATGCTCATTTTCTGAAGTGGTATTTTTCCCCCTATAGGAGGAGAAAAAAAATTCAAAATATTTATTCTGCTCATTGTTATGGTGGAAACATGAAAACTGCTGAAAGTGCAACACATTAAACACGCCTAAGAAGCTTATGGAAAAAAGATATGATCCTGTGAGACCTCTTGTCTGCTACTTGTCTTCATAGAGAAATGGCAGAGTAACACTAAGAAAATCCAGGAAAGTTGTTTCCTAAGGGGTCTAGATCCATTAATCCTACTAAGTTTGATTCTCTCTTCTGGTTGCAGAGTAGCAAGGGCAAAGGTATGGAGTACATGACAACACTAAAAGCTGAGAACAGCTCTAAATAAAGAACTCACTTTACAAGAGAACTGCAATACCTATCTACAGAAATGTGAAGGTCATCATTTCAGTGATAAAGGCATACCAAAGATTTCATGCCGCTTACAACTTATAAAAAATATTATGTGTATGTAAACTTAAAAGACTGAAAGAGACTAAATCGTCTTCTGTATAAATAGAAAGAATCAGGCAATATTAAAAAAAGGTAGCAACATCTGATTTATTTATGTATCATCTCTGATATGAGATTATTAGGTACCTGATACTGGTGAACTGTCTTAGGAAAGCCTCAGTGGGAAAAAAGAATTCAAAGAGCAATTTTTCAGCTACATCCCTGTTGAAAGACCTATTACTCATTTCAGTGCAAGTCAAACATATTTATCAGAAATCTGCTTAACAAAGAACAGAACTTATAAAGTTTCCTTTCTGGAAGAGGTCTGTGCTTCTGCTATTGTGTTAATCTGCTTTTGCTACTATGGATTGAAAGGATCCTAGTGCTCAGGCTGAACCAATATGAATATATGTCCCTTTAGTTCAGATTTCCTCTAGGTCAGAAGTAAAGCAAAAAGAGACAGCATCATTTCTGTGCCCTCTACCCACTGTGGATGGGGAAAAAGCTTGGTTTATAAGAGTGGTCTTTTTGGCATCACTTTAAAAGAAGACACAATCAAATCAAAACAAACAAAAAAGCAAAGCAAAACAAAACAAAAAAAAATCTCAAACCACGGTAGACTAAAAGCTTCTAAAATAAGATGAAGAGCTTACCAGGGAGGAATGTGATGATGGAACTGTCAGTATTAGGACGCTCTTCAAAGTCCATCATTACCTGAGCTGAGCCTTGCCTTGTATAGCATCTCACAGTGGATGTGTATCGGATATCCCCACTCCTGTATATCATGGCAGAAATCTGTCCATCATTTTCATTGCCCACATACACAGATTCTTTGAACTGCATCTTAGGCACTAGGCAGAAAAACACAAAAAACATGTGTAAAGTATAACTGCAAAAATTGTATCTTTCATCTACTCTTTCAAATTAAGTTATGCGACGTTATACCAGATATATAACATAAGCACCTAAACAGTAAATGACTTAACACATCATCTGTAGCTGAAACGTGCAGATTCACTGGCTTCAGTGTAATTCAAAAGGACAAGTGCTATCTGTATATTGCAGTCACTCATCTCCTGCATAGATGTGAAAAAGAACAAAGAATTATTACTCACGGTCAGTCACTGAGTCGTTAATGAAGATGGTGGTCTTGCTGGGTTCTCCAAGGGCGCCATTCATTGGCATCCTTAGCACCAGCTCAAACTTCTCAGATCCTTCCAAAACTGGCTGTCCAAGGTCATCAAGAATTACTACACGAAACGTCTGCACATTGACTCCAGGGGAAAAATCCAAATTACGACTGATGCCTACATAATCTACTCCAGCTATAAACAGAAAAAGAGATAAAAACTATAAAATTAATAAATAGCATTATATGTAGTCAAAAAAAAAATATATATGATTAGGAGGTTAAGTGTAGGTAAATCTAATTTTTTTTAATTTAAAAATTTGCCAAATTCTGGCAGTCATGTAAAGCATAAACATCTTTTGATCATTTAAGTTGGACTACAGAATAAAACAAGTAAATATTGAGCTACTTTTTGTTTAGTGAGTCATGTCACAAGATGAGGCTGATTCTGTTCTGTCACAAACCAACAGTTAATCCACTAAAACTAATAAAAGTTAGTTTTAATAGAGAAATGAAAGTAAGAAAAAAGCTTTGAGAGAGACTCTGAAGATGAAGCAAAGACTTTTGGAAAGAAATTCTGTATTATTCTGTAATGAAGATGGAAGTTTTGAGACTAATGTGAAAAGGAAAGGGGAAAAGGCCAGTGAGCTGATTATGAGGAATAACTGCTGTTCAAATGAGTCTTGTAAAATAGAATGAACGCAAACCAAAAGAATACAATTCTGTTCAGAAGATGTCAGGGACCTTAACGTTAAAGACAGACTGTTCAGGGTTTGGTTTGCTTTTATGTTTTATTTTGTTTTGTTTTAAGCAAACGAAGCAAATTCATGACAATCCAATGAATAGAAAGCAAAAAACCAAGATACTGACTAAAACATGACACACTATCTCAGAAGCAAAGGATTAAAGGTATCTACATCTTTTGTGAAGGGCTGGCTTTTAATGTTCATTTTTCTGGAGAATAAGCATCAGAGCTGCTGAAACAGAGCTTTGGGGGAAACAGTTTCATCGAAATTGAAATAGGCTTTGGAAATCTGTGAATTTGACAAAATTTGGCAAGATTAAAGGTCATCATCAAATGGGCACTTAAGAGTTCCTGTGGCTCTACCCTAGAGCTAAGCTTCTAAGGAAAGATGTCAGAACTGGCAGCTCAGCACAACAGATCTGTTGCTGCACTGTGTAAGACTGAGAACCAAGTTTGTGACTTTACAGGAGGCCAGCCACATCAGAGCTTTCAGGCAGTGACCAACAGACTACAAAGCTCAAGAGCTGTGCTATTCCCAGTTTTGAAGTTTGCTTACCCGATGCAGTCAGGATAAAATCCTAGAGGCTCTGGCACAATGAACTAAGACTCTTACTGTAAGGCAGTATTTCTTTTCTCCCAGGAAATACAATAACTTAAATATTCAGGATGAGATAAAGACATCAGATCATATAAAGCAAGTTCAGAAATGAATAATCATATATCTTTCTCAGATTTCATAATTTTTGTTTTCATAAGAAATGTTTACCATATATATTCTATAACATACATATGTATGATGTTTAGATTCTCCATATTTCTGAAATAACAGTAAAGCTCTACAGAACATTGCCTCACTGAAAATTAGTTGAGAAGATAAACTTTACTGTCCAGCTACAATCACGGTAAGCATTTAAATAAGAGAATTTTCATGATGTCTTTATATGAATGTCTTAAACATTGTAGTTTGTGAAAAAGAGTACACCACAGCTATAGCAATCCTTTTGCTGAACAGGATACTAGATGATAATTTCTCATTGTTTACAGCAAAAATGAGAGGAGCAAACTGCATGTTACCTTGATTATAACTCTGTGCCCACAGTATGTAATAAAGTAATCAATTAACTGCCATTGTGGGATAATGTTTTATAAGAGTATTTGAAGACATTTCCCTTAGTGCTGGACCTGACAGTTGTTCCTAATTCTGTTTATTTGAGAGAAAATTTGTAATTTGTTCTGAGAATAAAGATCTGCTCAGAGGAACAGAAAGAAATTTCACCACATGTAGCTGAATCTCTATCAAGACCAAATATACTAGCATTTGTTGTAGAGAAGTAGTGTAAAACTAGAACAAAACAATAACTTACCCTCTGCAGTTATTGGCTCAGATTTGCGAGACCTCACTGTAACAGAGGCAGCTTTAGACAGGTCTGTTCCAGTTCTCCAGACACGTACCTCTACATACCCAGCACTCTCGTCAACATAGTATTCCTCATTTCCAAAGTAGAATGCTGGTTCTGGTGAAAAAGGAATAATGATTATAAACATTTCTTTTCCACATACTGAAGGTGACAAGAGTGCATAAAATCCACATTAGACAATGGGAACTAGATAGCACTTCACTCTTCTCTGTAAGTGAAATAAATATTTTGCTTTAAGGCTTAGAATTTCCTAGGTATTTCTGACTTCTTTTCAAGTATTGGTTTGTCTATTTTGGGACAGCAATTATTATATCAGCACTGTGATCTTTTCCTTGCCTCCTATGTTTTCAACTTTGTGTGTCAGCAGGTATGAATCCATGTGCAAAATCAAATGTGTTATCTCATTAAACTTATTTGAACTAGATCTTGTCCACCAGCCAGAAAATTCCTTGCATTTTTCACTTTGGTGTAAACAGAAAAAGCTGAATATAGATAATAAAACCTAACTAGAATGTTCTCACAGATTCCTGTTGCTTAAAACCAGATTGGAATTTGATATATAACTGGATCTGCTTTTGGAAATGTTTTCCAGCTAGCCAAAGGACCAAATATTTTAGTTCCCCCCGCATCTAGCATTTAAAACAAAATCAATCTTACTACATATAAACTGGAATGTGAATATTCTTTTATCTTAGTACTTAAATTCCACAGTTTATAAGAAAGTGTCACCTCACTTAACAGACATATACTTCATCCTCTCAGCCCAGAGGAGAGAAGGCTTTGAGGAGATCTTATAGCAACATTCAGTACCTGAAAAGGGTGTACAAGAAAGCTGGGGAGGGACTGTTTACAAAGACTTATAGTGATAGGACATGGGGGAATGGCTTTAAACTGGAGAAGGGCAGACTTACACTAGATATAAGGAAGAATTTCACAGAATGACTAGGTTAGAAAAGACCTCCAGGATCATCAAGCCCAACCATTCCTATCAACCACTAAACCATGCCCCTCAGCGCCTTATTCATCCATCTTCTAAATATCTCCAGGGATGGTGACTAAACCACCTCCCTGGACAGCCTGTTCCAGTGCCCAATGACCCTTTCTGTGAAAAATAAACCTCCCCTGGTGGAGCTTGAGGCCTGTCACTTGGGAGATTAGGCCAGCTCCCTCCTCTCTACAACCTCCTTTCAGGTAGTTGTAGAGAGCAATGAGGTCCCCTCTCAGCCTCTTCTCCAGGCTAAACAATCCCAGTTCCCTCAGCCGCACCTCATAAGACTTGTTTTCCAGCCTGTTCAGAAGCTTCTTCATTCTTCTCTGGGCATGTTCCAGAGTCTCAACATCCTTCTTGTAGTGAGGGGACCAGAACTGAATACGGTGAAAATTTGAGGTGCAGTCTCACCAGTGCCGAATATAGGGGCAGAATAACCTCCCTGGACCTGCTGGTCAAGCCATTCCTGATACAAGCCAAGATGCCACTGGTCTTCTTGGCCATCTGGGCACACTGCTGGCTCGTGGTCAGTCACTGTCAACAAACACCCCCAGGTCTTTCTCCTCCAGGCAGCTTTCTAGCCACTCTTCTAGTCTGTAGTACTGCACAGGGTCGTTTTGCCCCAAGTGCAGGACTCAGCATCTGGCCTTGTTAAACCTCATATCATTGGTCTCAGCCCAGTGGCCCAGCCTTTATTCACCATGAGTGGTGAGGTACTGAAATAAGTTGCCGAGGTACTGGAACAGGTTGCCCAGGGAAGTTGTGGATGCCCCACAACTGTTGTGTTCAAAGCCAGGTTGGCTGGGGCCTCGGGCAGCCTGATCTAGCAGGAAGTATTGAAGCTAAATGCATAGTATTTACCTAGGCCATTGCTCTGATCATTGTTGCACACCACATGGCTGAAGTTCAGTGCCTTTAGCTGAACACAAACTTCTTGTTTCCTATTCAGTAGGCATTTACTCTGCCCAGGAAAAGCTTGATAGGCTATGCTTCAGAATCCTGCTCCTTCAGAACCACAGCTGGAAATAATCTGTGTCAGTAAGATATTTAAAGCTGTAGGACTGCAATCCAATAGCCTAAATCCTAGGCATTTAGAAGGAAGCACTCTGAAGAGAATAGAATTTTTTTTTAATTATTATTTCTGTGGAAAGTCTGTATGAGTAGAGTTCCTCTTTCTGAAGGACAGTAGTGGGTTTATAAAAATATTTCAGCTATACTGGAAGTAGAAAGTTTTTAAGGACCCTTTCAACTCAAACAAAAAAATCTAAATCTAATTATTTTTCCTCCCTTTTTTAGTTTTTCTACTCAAAGTAATTTCACAAATTATATAGGCTTAAGAACGTAGTCCAGCTTCACTGTTTTTACTAAGCCAAAATTCTACCTGTGAAGGCAGCAGTTCCTAAGTATTTTGGAATTGAACACATACATTGGATTGGGATGATACAATAGAAGTTTTGGATAGAAGTGTTCACAATTCTGCTTTCAAGATCTTTCCTGTTTTTCACAACTGACAAAATATTAAAAAACAAGGAAACAAAAGAAATCCCTAAGTATTCCACACAACTGAAAACAAATGCAGCTGCTTCTCTACTTATCTGCTAAAACTGAAATCGTGTTGTAAGGAACTCATGGAACTGAATTTATTTGCTGAATAATAATGCAGATTCACAGACTTGCTTGAGCATTATCAAGGTCATCAACCTTTCCTGAATGAAAGACTAACTTGGTAAACGTCCAGCTTTCTTAGATGAAAAGACCTTCAGTTCCAATGTAACTTTTTTCATTCAACATTATATGCATTTAAATCTGTATGCATATGCATAGACAAGACACACATCACTCTTGCATTATTTGCCCATCAGGGTTGGGTTGTAAGTAGCTACATTTACTTTTGAGAGTGTGAGGCTCTGATCTGAAACAGTTTTAAAAGGTGAATAGGATACACTCCTTGGTCATCCTTCTATAACTACTCTTAATTTTGATGAGAGTTGTACTTACAGGGATACTGCAGAACTGGATATTAGACTGCAAAGGAATGTGCCATTTCAGACATACAATGACATAAAATACTGAAGATGGACAAAGGCTCATTTAACTGCTCAAATTTAAAAATACAGAGCATCTACTAAGACCAAATACTTACAACTGAGCCAACAGTTACATAAAGGTGGTTAGAAATATTATCAAATCTAATACATATAATTTCTTAAACAAGTATTTTTTAAGTTTAGCCTACTTGCCCAAGTCTAATCTTGTTTTTACGATCCTGTGCTTTCTACACTGATGTTCCTGCAGTTCTAGATTTAGATCTGGACTTGGCTTCACTTCATTTGAAGCACTTAAATGAGAGGTACTCACATTCACAGCCTGCTAACTCTCAGTTTTCAAAAGCAAGAATTAGGCAATTCCAGGAGGTTTCTCAGCATAACGAGCATACAGAAAGAGAGGTGGAACAGCTCTTCCACTGCAGTGAATAAAATCTGAGGAGATCTGGAAGCATTCCTTTCTACTCATTTACTACACAGAGTATGTAGATGACCTGCCTTAAACTAGATGAAAGATGTAAAAAAATGTTGCTGGTTTCTCGTAGTGTCATCCTAATGCTTGCTTTACAGCTGCTGAAGAAGAATCCTCATGCACTGTTTTTTCCTCTAGTCACAGCCAAACATAAAAATGCTTGCCTTTTATTCCAGATTTTTCTCACTTTTTGAGGCATGTGTGTTCAATGAAAGACACATTCTGCATGGTTACCCATCCTAGGAAACAAATCCTTACAAATGTTTTGTAAGTTCATTTCCTGTAAGCTGTGTTAGTAGCTCCCCATGGGAAGTAGCAAAGCCAAGTTACTAACAGGGAAAGCATTGTCTTTCTCAGGTCATGGCTGGAAAACACTCTGCTCAATGACTGCAGGCTCACTTACAGCAGGTCTTTAATCTGGTAATCACTCTGGAGAGAGAGGACTGGAAATTTAATGGTTCCTCTTACTGAAATGAGAGGAAGTTTTTTAAGAGGGTTTTTTGTTCAGCCACACAGATTGCACTGGCATGAAGTTACAATAATCAGAGGAGAAAGGTTAGGAGCTTTACTCCCAGGTTTCTTGGCACAGAAATGAAATCTTTGTCTAGCTTTTGTACTTACACAGTCAGGAGTGTATATCAACTACAGCACTAGGTAGTCATCAAGCAGGAAAACACACTTCTCACGCTGTTAGAAATAGGTCTATCTTTAAATGTATATCAGATAATCAATGAGAGATCACAAAAATATTTATTTCCAAGGAGGTTTTGTTTTCAAAATGATAGCCTTACAATGTGCCTTAGAGGCACATGCAAAAGAGGATGTTGGTTGTAAGATATGCAATGTGCCACAATCAGTTTGGTCTGCCAGTGCAAATAACACATATGGCAGGATAGTTATGACAAATACAGAAGAACAGTCTGTTCTGTGCTGACACTTTAATAAGCCTTAAAACTAAAGTGATTTTCAGTGATATAGGCCTCCAATGAGAAATATTTATAAATGCACATACATATTTCTATCAGGAGGACAGAAATAGAAGAAACAAGAGGATCTGCTGCTCTGACATGTTTAGATATCGGAACCAGTAGAAGCAGTCATTACAACTGAATTCATGTTTTAACTTTTGTTGTGGTCTTGAACTGCTTATTCCTAAAACATTCTACCTTTCTGTTTTTGTAACATGCAAAGTACAAATGAGGCTGCCAGAGCTAGCAGAAATCTGTTATGGTAATACAGAAGGTGCAAACCAGTGCATTGTAAGCTTGCCCGCCTATTCTGGTGCAGTCTAGAAATGACAGTACAATGCTGAGTTGAAAGTAATGAGCCCTAATGGTTGACACAGCCAATAAGCCTGGACATAACACAATAAAACATGTCTATATTTAGTCTGAACCTGATTTAGCTCATACACAGACATCATATACATCCCTATACAATGCTTACTTGAGTTTCAGTATCACAGGTAGCATTAAATGACTGAGCTGCTGAGTGTATATTTAACAAAAGAGACTTCTGATTTTGAAGTGGGTGAGTTGCAGACAGACCATTTCAGAACAAATGTTCCATTAGATTTGAGAAGGAATGGACATTTACTTTTTAACGGCAGTAAAGGTCAGCTTCTGTAATCTCTCTCATATATGCAAGTTAATGGGAATAAAAGAAAAGCTCAGAAAAACTGTCCACTACAAAAAGTTTATATTATGATATTATCAAAGACAACTGTAACATCTGAAACTAGGTAGCACCATTGCACTGCTATTTACACATACTTGAAGCTACACAAGCAACTGAGCTTGCATTTAGTGTAATGAATTTAAATTGCCAAGTCATTTCTTTTGCTGAATGATATAAAAGCAGGGGTCAAGATTACAGTCAGACCTCAGTTCTAGAGCAGGTACCTATTGTCCTAATGCCAATAGCTTTTTATTTGATGTGGTCAAACCAGATTGCTCTTCAAATTCAGATGTTGTAATCTTAACAGCTTTCATCTTATTACACTGTTGTCATAGCTTTTGCAATCAAAAAGTAAATTCACCTCAGAATCAAAATTACTTGTTGCAGTCTAATTGCCACACACATTATCTCAAGCAAATAATGTCTGCATTTCCATTTGTCTCAACAGCCCATTTCTGTCTAGCAACTTACAGTGATTACTTATAAGATACTGCAAACATTAGAACAGGTGAAAGGACAGACACAAATTAATGTAAACTTTCCAAACCCAGTTCTATTTTCTAAGAAAAACACACATTTTTTAAAAATCTATAAAGGTAATGGCATACATTGGCTGGACTGGTTCATTGCTGAATTACTCTCATTTGATAAAACTTAACCCAATAATTTCAGTAGAGTAACACAGTGTGAATTGAGATCAGTAACTGCTATAAACATTACATATGCACAACTTTTAATTAATTTAAGATAAAAACTAATTCAGTATAGGCCATTACATTTTAACACATCCTTGATATTATGAGTGCATCTATGCTTCAGTTTCTCTGCCCACAGTACCAGCACAAGCAGTACTTGCCTAGCAGGAGCATCTAACCTCTCTACATGAATAAGTAAAACTCGAATGTGAGAAAAGTAGCACAGCAAAGGAGGTAGACTACATCCCTAGCTGCAAGACTGAAGTGGCAGTAAGATGGATACCACGATACTTCATCTCCGGTCACCTATTCTCCCTTCTTTTTGTTTGTCTCACCCCTGCTGTAAGGACAGCCTGCAGTGTATTTTGCAGACTGAAGAACTGAGCTTATACTGATTCTGCTTAATGTCAGGTTGCAATTCATAATGGTTCCGTAATAACTAGAAGAACTACAGAGTATGCCTGAATCATGGAGAGTAAAGACATTTGATTGCATGAAGCTATGCTTTAGCTCAGCTTCTTCAATAACTGTGCCTAGAAACTGAAGATTAATTTTTCAACAAGTAGGTAACTATTACATACAAGATGGTAAGGAACAGTCTTAAGCTGTCTCCCAGCCATAACTGGCATTTCAGCAGAAAGGCTAATGTGTGAGGTTGACTGTTATAAATGATGTCTTGGAAGCAATTAACTTACTTTGGTTGATTTACTGAGAAGCACTGTTACCTTTCCAAACCAGTAAATTTATATGAATATACATATATATATATATGAAATAACATATATGTGAAAATATTTATTAGTGGAAGTAGTATTGCTATGATCGTTTGCACAGAATACAACCTACAGACCTTGATATCACCAGAATGATCACAGATGTCAGAGAAGCTTTTCTTATGTCCAGATTCAGAGGAGAGAGGCCAAAGATTTTTCCTGCTATAAGCTCCTATATTGCTATATTGCAATATTCTATATTGCAAGTGGTTCAATAAGGCAGATAATTGCCTCATTTACCAATGTAAATGAAAATATAAAGACTAATAGCTGAAGAAACAAACACTATGGAATTTGGGGACACATCCAAATGTGATGGTATTGCCTGTAGCAACCGTCTGATTTTCATCTACCATTCTACTACTGGCAAGACCTCCCACAGAGCATAAAATCCACTCAGAATCTTCTACATGTTTTATTTTATAAAGAATACATTATTTTTATGTAAAAGGTCCAGGAAATGGCATAAGTAACAAATTCTCAATGAACTGATGAAACAGAGGCAGGCAGATAAATGGGAAGGTTTGGTAGTAGTACTTAAAATACACCACACACGAGGTACCTCACAAGAAGACAAAGTGTAAATGGGCTCAGAGTCAGTGATTCACACTTGAGATAACAAATAAAGACTCCTACAAACACAAATGGGAGAAGAAGCTGAGCAGTATTTTAGAAATCTTTCTATGTAAAGATATAGCATGGAGCCATTTCTAAATATGTTTTTCACCTTTTAATTTATTAATTAGTTTACTCTAGGGCCTTGCAGAATAAACAGTCAGTAGAAAGGAGGTGAGTGTATCAAGTATATTTGCAAAACCAGGGGTTTTCTGGTAACATTGTTTGATTTTTCTCTTCCAGAGTGTGTTCCTCACATCTACACTCATATCAAAAAATGTAACCACAAATTGAAAAATAAGTGCTACAGATGTCATAAACCTAGACTGCTTCAAGAACTTTGACACAGTTCCCCCAACATTCTTACCTCTAAATTGGACAGATATGGATTTGATGAATGGACACAACTTGATTATCCAAATCTTAAACACACAAAGCACTCAGTAAGTCATTACATTAATTCCCTACGACTGCAAGCAACCCAGAACAAATGATTAATTTAGAATGGTTTGCTGGGCATTCATTACATTTTCAAACAGTCTATAATAAATAAAGATCTGTAGTACAAAGACAAAAGTTGTAAAACCACAACATGCTACAGGAAAAGAGGAGAAAGATTTTTGGTGTACTCTTGAGTAAAGCGTCATAAAACAATGATCGATTAGACTCTGGAAGGCAACATCAGTATGTAAGAACAGCATCTCATTTAACTTAATCTAGTTTTAACAGAAAATATCAATTGTCTACAATTCATGTAATTTTGTACTTTCTACTTATCAACTATTTTATGTGCTTTGAGTACAAAACTCAAAAGCTGTTTTCTAGATTTCAATACTCTCCTAGAAATATTACTGTAACTCACATAATATTGTAATAATGCACATGTAAGCTAACCATTTAAGAAACTGCAGTAGTGAAGCCTTAAAGATACACTGCTCCACCAGCTGAGTACTCTATCATAAAGCAGCCATCTGAAATAGATATGACAAAGTACTATCTGGACATGGTCTGTCCTCCTTACCTATCATAGGAGCCCAGATCATACAGTTAGACCATATACCTAGTTATTAAGCATCTAAGTGAAGATGAGATTCATCTAATCATTTATATGGGTATATACGATGTGTGAGTGTGCACCTGCAAACAGACACATCTAATAAACTGTCACTAACAGATAGTGCTAGGAAAGCAAATCATAAATGTGTCTGGCTGCCTCTATAGAATGTCCTGCTGATATGACATTAATTTATTTCTGTGGTAGACAGTAAATAAAGACTTTGTATAACCTTTAAGTCTATCAACTTAAATTGAACATTTTTCATTCTTTTGAACAGGTGATAATAAGAAACTATAAGTAAAAAGAACTGGGAGTATAACGTGTCATAAATTGGCTGTGTTCCACTTTTTCCTTTGATTAGTTGCCAATCTGGCCACCTGCCACAGATGGGGGAAAGGGGAGAGGTTGCACAGAAATTTTACCTAATGAGAGGACAAAAGTTAAAGCTGCACAGAACTGCCAGAGGCATCATACTCACAGGCACCATAAAAATAGAAGAGGCAGAAAATAGCCAAAGATGGCTGTATGGAGGAAAAAAATAACTATTTTATTATTTTAGTCACCTCCAGAGAACGGTAAAAGATACATGGCCAATTCATGACTATAGTCCATAATATAACACTGGCCATGCTCCTTCTACAGTGTTCATGATGAAACTAGAACTGGACAGAGTGGCAGAAATTAACTACCAAGATCAATGAACCCAAATCATTCTCTGATTCAACTTAGGTTACAGCACACCTATTGTTGCGTCGTTGAAAAGAAAATGACACATTTGATTCAAGGCCAGGGGAAACAGAGATTCAGATAGCCTCATGGGATAAAGATATCCTGACAAACCACGTTACTAATACAATATTTAATTATCATCAGCTCAGTACACACACACAAACAAATTATCATCATTTGGCTCAGTACACACACTAAAAGTTGATACTACATGCCTACTGGGACACTTCGTGCAAAGCATATTATTTAGAATGTAGCACTGCAGTGCTGACTTTCTGCCTCTATCAATGTAGACTTCACTATTCCAAACAAGCTGGACAAGACCTAGTAGCTGCTGATGTAAAGAACATTGTCTAAGGATTTCCAGAGTTTAATTAACGCAGGGGTAGTGACAGCAAACATTTTAAAGAAATCTCCAGAAGACCAGAGAATTAATCTGTTCTGTTTGACCTCTAACATTGGCTTTCTGCATTATTGTACCATGATCACACCTTCACCCAGCATCTTCAGCTGTAAAATATTCCTAGATAACGTTATGCTCTATCATGTGGATGATATGAGTGATTGATTCTGTTGAGTAGATATACAGAAAATGGTAAGCAAACCTCCAACATAAAACCCAGTCCTTTGCTTTCCCAGCCTCGATGTAGAAATGTCAAGTACAAGTCTGAACAGCTTCTTGCCCATCTAATGTGAATGAAGTGGAACAAATGTATTTAATGTACTTCCTGCTGTGAACAGCATGAGGCTTCAACAATTCCACTGAGGCAAAATGACTGTGTGTCAGCCTGACTGTAAGGCTATGTGCTCTCATGGCAACACTAAATACAGTAGCATGGGATTAAAATCACATGGGAAGACAGCCACTGACAAAGACTTGAAGCAAACTAAATAATTTTAAGTCTTCTTTTAGTTGCTTCCAGCTCTGCATTCATCAAACACCTGGTTTTTAAATATGATTACAAAAAGAGTTTAAAATTTGCTCACAGTACAAAACAGAGCAAGAATGAGTCCAAAGCAACAGCCTGACAACCAAAATAAGCAGAACCTCGACTGTAAGCTTTGAAGTATTTCGTTACAAAATCCAAAGGTATGCTGCTAATGTTGGAACCAAATTACAGGTTTATCATTACCAGAAGAACACTAGCAAAAGAGTTTGATCTTACTTCTGTTTTATGTATGTGAAATGATTTCAGAGTCACAGTATCAGTTGGAAAAACAGTTTCTCCAGACTGATGTCACTTAGGGTTCAAAGCATTTCTGTAGAAGACTGGGGTCTGATTGTTTTCAGGGTCCCCTCTCCTTAAGAGGAATGAAAAATGGACAGTATCCTTATCTTCCTTTTCCTAGATGCATAATAATGATTCATTGTGTAAAGTGCCTCTTCCAAATGAGCTTTAAGCTGAACTCTGTGCCCTCCATGCAGGACAGGTGTGTCCTGAGCCAATCAACTGACCTCACATTCTTCAGGGATTTCTGTTCATCCCCAGATCCTTGAAAGGCATGAAGACAAGTAGTTCAGTTCATCAATTCTGGCAATATTGTGTAACACCAGTTCACATTTGTATGGCAAACATTTGAATTTTTTTGTTTTCTGGATTTTACCTTGAACATCTAAATGACTACTGAAACATTCTTAGGCATTCACTTTTCTTCAGATTTCAACTAGATCCTTTCAGATTTTTCTTTAGAAATCATAATTATTTTATGAAGTAAGAATAGCTAGGCACCCCTCTTCCCTCTAATCGCATTTCAGAGAAGGAGGTGTTTTAACAAAAAACATTTAGAAATAATTCCTTCCTTCATGACCAGTGGTGCTTGTAACTTTGGAATGAATGGCAAATTAAATTTCTAAGGGTAGGGTTTATACATACTGTCAGAAATCAAGGCATTGAGATGCACAAGGTACACACAGTGACTGATCTCAACAGTTTAGATACTTATTCAAATGGGATGGTTCCTGGGGGTATAACTCTCTTTTCAATAACTATATAAGGAACCTTGCATAACTTGCTTAAATAACCTGTCTAAATGTACAGATGGCTAATGTAAAGTGAGATTACTACCATCTCAAAGTGGGTTATTTGCATAGGTCTTTGCCTTGCATGCTTTTCTTCCAGTGATTCAGTACCTGATTGTCACCTCTGACTCAAACATCCATCTTCTGTTGATATTTTTTTAGTGCTTTAACTGAAGTGACACCTGTAACTTAGAATCCAAGATTTCCATGCACAACTTACTTTGTTATGTATTCCATTAACTTAATCTTTTGCATGTTTTCTTTCTGTCTCCAACTTCAGGATATCACAAAAAGTCCCTTCCAACATAAGAAACGTACCAACAGCGGAACCAATTTTAAAATCACCTTTTCTTAATACATAAATACACATGCATGTTCTATATACTATGATTATTTTTAAGATTTTGCTTTGGCAGTACTGCACAACTGCATAATCCCCAATTAAAGCATTCACTTGCCAGGAATTTCTTTAATATACTCTATTTCACTACAAAGTTGAGCATACCTCTTTCACTTTTTGTTTATTGCCATAATTGTAAAGCAATTCAGCTGTTTTAGTTAAACCCTAGGGGGCTTCTCTGGAAATAAAAGAAGAAGAAAAGACTTTGATGATAGGTACTGAAAGTGAATGTTTCCTAATTAACTTGCATTGAATGCCAGAGGAGATAAGGTATTGTTGCTAGTGTTGACTTGACTTCCATAAGAAAGATCTCATGTAGTTGTATTAAACTTTGACCCTTGGAGTTTGTACCTTTTGATCTAAAGAAGTCAATGGATGTTAATGCAGTCACAGTGCTTCGAGAAATCATAACTTAATGACATGTTGTGACATTTTTCCAAAGAAACTTTGCTAAGGGGAAGATGAATTTAAACAGACAATGAGAAAAACGTATCAGTAAATGTGAGGTAAAGAGACTAACTTGAGCTACAGGATTTACTATGTAACATTATCATAGCTCACAAACTATTATACATGTGCTAAAGCCTTTACCAATCTCCATCTTAGGTGCTCTCTAAATTAAATTTTATTTTAAAAGCTAAAGAAACTTGTTTTATTTCACTTAGCATAATTTTTAACTTACTGAAATTAATTTTGTGTACTGGAAATAATAATAACTAACACTACTTAAAATCCCCTCTGTATTTTTGAATTATTTCAGTCATGACTGCCAGTGTGTTAAATCAGTCATATTTTACTGGTAAATGAATTGTCAGTAAGTTTTTCAATGCTGTGGATTTTTTTTTTCTTTTGTGGGAGTACATTTACTGATACAGAAAGCTAAAAAAGAAGTCTGTTGCACCATTTCAAATATGCCATATGCAACATTTTGGGTGCAAAAAGACAAGTGTCTGTCATAAAAGTGATCAAAATCCACTCTTCAAAGCAACTTTATCTTTCAATATCCAAATAATGTAGACATTTCAGTTGTTACATTATGAATACGTTCTGCTTGAATTTCCCAAACACTTGTCCCTGTCAGTTTTTGTAATATATCTGATAAGTTTATTCATATTTGTTAAATAATTCCTATTTAAAATGTTGTAGCATTAGGCAAGTTATGCTCACAAATGCAGGGAATATGACAATTAAAACTGAATGGTGGCATACAAAACAAAGTATTTCTCATGATTTCTAATGGTAATGTGAAAATAAAGGATAACCTTGTTAACTTCCCTAATATGTTGTGGAGTTTCATAAACTGTTAGTTTCTATACTGTGTTTAGATTGGTTCATTTCATAATTTCATATTCAAAGTCACTCTAGGTTACTGTTAAAATAACTTTATAAGTTGATGAAAGACAGTACCTTATTTTAAAAACTAAAAAAAATACGTGAAAGTGTACAGGCACTGAGTTTCCCGCTGAAGCTATATGCTCCAATATCAGCTCATCTCTACTTTTCATATCTGATCTGTCACGTTACAAGAAGTGTTATTTCCCACTCTTGCATTTATTAATGTTATATAATGACTCAAATGTTTCACAAAGAAAACAAAGTCACCTCTGTCACAGGATTACATGTGAGGAATTTTAGGCAGACTGAGTATTTACGCAGCAGTTAGGCGGATGTCAGCTTCCTGCCTTTAAGAGCTGCCTTTTATATCCTTAACTAGGGAGAAATCACTGTGCTGATAATGCTCCAGCTTGGCATCAGACTTTCAAAGAGTACAGTACTATATAATTCCTCACATTCGTCTTTAGGAAATATGACACTGCCACAATAGGTGGTTTATGGCCTCATGGAGAGGACTAAAATAGCTTATCCGTATTCTTCCCACAGAACTACAGTTGAGGTGTCATCCTCCAAGCTCCATGCATAAATGAGGGCAATGGTACCAGGGAACCTTTTTGTTACTGCTTGTGGAAAGACATTTACCACACCAATGCTAGGGACACTGAAAGTGAGGCTTGAAGCTGTAATAATATTTACATGTATTTTTCAAAGTAGTTGGAGATACAGTGTGCTGATTCTACTATTCCCTAGTCACAGAGCTCTCTCTAATCGACAACTTTCAATGCAATACATTAAGACTATTGACTACTTGAACAAAGGACATTATTCTGTTAGGACTTCCCTATAGGGGTCATGTCTAAATCAACATTACTGTCTTTTGATTATTTGCTGTATTAGAAAAAAACCCCATAAGAACCATATTTGGACGCTTCTAGGCAGAACTTTAAATGCCACATCAAATCAGAAGGAATATAGATTGCCTCTTAGCAGCTGCCAGATGGCTTCTGGTCTATCAGAGTCTCTAATATGGCCCTTTGGACCATAAAGCAATAAGTCTGAAGACTTTGTGGATGTGACCTCAGAATCACACATACAAAGTTGCCTGTGTAGTGTGTCATTCTGATTACAACTGTTACTGTGATAAAATGGAAAGGGGCATCTCCTCACTCCTAATCACTGCTCATAGATCATAGAATCATAGAACCACCAGGTTGGAAAAGACCCACTGGATCATCGAGTCTCAAACCATAAAATATCAGCGGTAAATACTTTAACATACCTCCACAGCTTTCTAATAGTATTTTCAAATCTCAGGATGGAAGTAGCATATTTTCTCATCACCAGAAAGAAGAGCAAAAATCCAACTTCTGATTTCAGTGTTATGCTACCTGTACTTTCTGTCCTGGGCTGGAAATATCACGTTATTAATGATATCTTACCATCATCTTTGTCAGGTACAATGGTAATTCGAGTGCTTGGGAATTCTACACCAATTCTTCCACCCATTGGCATACTTAGTAAAACATCAAAGGTCTCAGCCTCTTCATACAAGGAATCATCTATGATGACAATCCGACACATTTTTTCTCGTTCATCTTTGTCAAAACGTAGAATGCTGTTGTGATCCTCAGGCCTGGATATGTAGTCAGAGTAAGAAAGTACAGAAGTTGGAGCAGTGCCAGATGCTGTTCCTGTAGCATAAATGGAAAACAGTCACTCTACATACCATTGTTATAATGATCCCCTCACACAGGCTGAATTTTATTTTCACTATCTTTTAATTTCTGTTTACTTCTAGGTGATAAGATGAGCTGAAACCTCTGACCAGGCTACATTTCTGAGTTCCCTGTACAAAATACTTCTGTATATGATGCAAAGCAAGCATATCACTCCTCAAATTCACTGCAGTTTTTCCATCACAAGGAATATTGTAGGTTATCACAAGAGAGACAGACTGACAAAGGAGATTGAGAGTATTACCAGCTAACTCTTAGTATATTTTACCCACTGAAGATATCAATGATCCAGAAATTAACAATAAAAAAGATAGAATTTGATGAAAACAAGTTCTTTTGATCCCAGATCTCCTTACAAAAATTGTTGATTTACCTTTCCTGATGAAAAAAAATAATAAAAGCACTGGTGTAGAGTCCTCTTGCTCTGTGAATATAATTAACAAGAAATAGAAAGATAGCGGAAGGAGAAACATGGCAATAGTATTTTATACCAATTTTTTTCAAGATGCAAACAACTCATCACTTTCAGGTATATGGGGCTGCAGATAAAAATCTTGCCAAATGATAAAGAACGCAGATCCTCTTCACCTTCTAACAAGTAGTAGAAATTAGGAACATAATTTTTCAATAATTCATTTTTCAATGATACTCTAAGATTGCAAAAATGAATACATTTCCAGTTAAGATAGAAGATATTTAGATGAAAAAGTAATTAACAGAGTTATTAAGAATTTTATTATGCAATTGAGGGAACAACTATTTTTTCTTTTCTGTCTCTCTTCCATTTTTGCCTTTTTTTTTCTATAGTAGGCTCTGAATCAGGAATATGAGTAACAGATAACCATCAGTTCCTGGCTTACATCTCCACTTCTTCTGACTGGAATAAATAATTCACCAACATCTTCTTCAACAGTATAGGTGGACTGAGGAATAAAGACAGTTGATTCTGCAAAGAACAGGCAGATTTGTTTATGTAGATTTATGGCCTCATAAAGTCACCTGTAAAGTAACTAGGAGCATTTTAGCACATTCCAAAGTGCAACAGGTATGTCGTGTTTATCAGAAAAGGCACTAAAATTTAAGAAAAAATTGGAGAGTAAGAGAATTACAGTTTTGTAGTCTTTCAGAAATGGAAAAGAAATTCAGATCATTAGATCTGAATTCACAAGTCCTTACTAAATAGTCTCTGAAGTGACTAATTTACTTATCTAGGGTTAATGGTGCAAGACAGTGTTTGGAGAATTTGTCCACAAGGTCCATATTTTTATATGGATCAGACACAGAAGTATCTGATTTGGATATTTGATTTGAATTGGTTACATGTCTACACTCATGTTTCACTCAAAGGAGACCTAAGACCCAGAGAATACAGTCAGTGGAGTCTGGAGAGCAACAATCCCCACCTTCTCCCCTGCCATTATATCAGACCAAAGAATGTCAGATCAGTCTTTCAGGGGAAAAAAACACTAAAATTCATTTTAAAATCCTTCATTATCTTATCCTCATATAAACAGATTTCTGAGTTTTGTGCTGTTATTTGGACATAGGATCAATTTTGTTCTTATTGTCTCAAAAACTAAGACAAAAAGTAGTTATGAATATAATTAAAAAGTGCCTTTAAAGTTTCATTAACCTGACTGCAACTTAAACATAATTCTGTATAATACCAAATCAAGCCATTCAGATGACTGCACAAAGCAAACCTTTTCATTATTTCAGAGTACTTTGACAAAAAATGTTCTGAAAATTGTCATGTGACTTCTTTGAAAACACGTTCCAGGTTTTATTTCTCCAGTTAGAAAATACTACTAGCACAACCTAAGGTCAAAATCCTGCCTGAAAAATGCTGTAATTCAGGTTTGATAAGATGTAGAAACTTTCACTATTCCAGCAAGTCAAAAAGTCAGTGTAAAAAACACTAAATCCATATCTGTTTGTTTCACAGTAAACCAGAAGGGAATATTAAAAAAAAAACCCAATTTGTTCTTTTATTTCACCCTTTAGAATTAAGGTGACAAAATGAAAAACTCTATCCTTAAAAAAAAAAAATCAGGAATATGATTTGCTCTGTTTCCTGTCATGACTATCCAACTAGGAGTAAAATAAGAATATAAAAGTTTAAAAGACCTTATGAACAACATAAAAGCTCAGAGAGAATAATTTACATAATCTCAGTTAGAATAAGAAAATACATACTTATGCAATCTCTTTTTGGAATACACCAAGGGGCTGGTACAGCTTTTCAAACAAGCTCTCTATTTTTGTGCTAAGACTACATTATTCAAATAAATGAGTTTTAAATCATTTTCATTGGAAGCAAAATAAAACTTTGGATGGTTCCAATTCAGTTAGCATCTGATGTTGTATACCCTATGCTTTAAAAGATTATTAGAAAATTCCGTCTTTCCCTCAAAGTTCTATTTTTCCTGTAGATATTCCTTGACTTGCAGCTGTGCATTTGATTTTCTCCAATGCAACTTCTGTTTATGTATATTTACTACAAATTCTCTGGAATTGTAAAAATTTTGTCTAAACATAAGAAATAGGAAAAAAAATCATTACCATTAAGAAGACTCAAACCATTAATTTATATCATTATCTAACTGATAATAGAGAAGATAGAGATTTTTAACACATTTTCAAGTAATTTTTGTGTTTCATACATAATGCTTTTCAAGTTAACCACTATTTTTCTCAGTGACTAAATATGAATGTCAAATAACCTCTGGTTTAACTTGCATTTGTAACTACGAACTAAGAAACATCTGACAGTTTTTCTGCCCAGTCCTCTTCAAACATTAATTGGGGAAGGCTGCAGAAAGCAAACTATTACAGTCATTCAATGCTTGAAAGATTCCTCAGGGACAGTTTTGTGTGACCATATCCCATGTGTTGGAGAGTCTGGATGCAACTGAAAAGTAAAGCCAAAAAGCAATTCTACTTTTTTTTTTTTTAACCCAGCTTCTTTCTTCATTTACGTTTAACCATATTTTTATGTGCTCTTGACACAACTTGTGCTGTACTTGGCTTGGTAAATCTGACCCTTACGGAACTTCTCAGCTGGATAGTAAGGCCTAACTGTAGCAACAGTAAGTTTAAAGACCCAAACTTATTTGGACCAACCAGCATGGACTTCCCTATACCATCCTTTCCCACAGGAATAATCATGGGACAGTAAATCAAGTCAGCCTCCAGTTAAACTGTGCAGGTACACTGTCTGCAAACACATTGAACTGAAAATTGACTATATCTAAAATGGAAACAAAATCAAGCAAAAAAATCTAGAAATAATATATCAAAGCATGCTACCTTAATAGCATGGATGAAACACTTCAAGAGACAGAGGACAAAAGGCTTCTCAATGCCCAAGACTGTGTTCAGAAATATTCTGAGGAAAGGTAAGCTATGTTATTCCCTGTTACTCATAGCATTTTCCCTCAAGTTTATCTTTTCATATATGCACATGCTGGCCGAACAGTTCTGGAAAGGTTCTTACCATCTCCTGGGTCAATAATTTCCACTGTGGATACATCAGGATATTCCAGAACTGCCATGACAGGCTCAGAAAGAACAATTTGAAAGGATTCAGACTGTTCATGTTCACCATCACTCAAAATCCGTACTCGCCATGTAGCTAAGGTCTGGCCAGGATTAAACTGCACCTGTTTCTGGGCTTTTCCTCTGAAGTCTTTATCTTTCTTGGCAGTACCGTCTCTGGTGCTAATACCTGCCAAAATCAGAAATCCAGGTCATTAAAAAAATACTTCATAACCTTTCTGTCATTAATTAATCTTCAAAGAAAATATGTTTTAGAAAAATATACTTTTCACAACTTGAGAGTTTTCAAGTCAACTGTGTTACCCTTGATCAATTTTATATTGGTGTCACACAAAGAGGTGGAGACACATCAATTAATGTTATGAAAGGCAATTTAGACAAATGTAGCCAAAGCTGAACTATCATACTAGAAAACCTCTACATCCACAGAGATTACAATCAAGTTTCCATTTCTTCATGGATGCCGAAAGGGGCCACAGACTTCCTCCCCTGGCTCCCGCAACTCTAACACATTGGGTTCTCTTCTGTTTCAGAACATCTAAATAACATGCTACCTGAAGCCCTCAGAAGCCCTCACAAATATACTTCTCTTAGAAAAAAAACCAAAACAAAAAAACACCTGGAAAGTTCAGCCTTCAAGAAGAAAGGTAAAGAAAACACAAAGACATGAAGGGAGTAAAACATACGGAATAGGATGAAACAAGATGTACCATCTGAATCATTGTGGTCATTTCCTACTACATAAAGGATTTATTTTTTTAAATTTATTATCCTCTTATTCAGTGCTTGCATAGTGACAACCAATAAACTCAAGCCAAGTTGAAACTGTAAAGCCAAGCAACAAAATCCAATACAGATCATTCCCCTAAGACAGCACAGACCTTACAGTCTTGGACCTGGATTGCCCTGAGATGGCTTTTCATTGGTGTTTCCCTCCTATTTTAAGGTTGTCTGACAGAGCCTCATGGAAATCAGACAGTACTTCAGAACTCATGCAATTGGCCTCTGTTTGAACCCCACAGGATGACTGCCAAATATCTTTCTCAGGGTATGAGAAAAACTTTTAAACATTCCCCTTCTCTGCCTTTTTCTTCCAACTGTATTTTTCTATGTATTAAAACATACCAACTTTCTCAACAAACCTAAATTTTCTTGACTCTTGCTTGTAACTCCTCCTAATTATATTTCATGTAATTTCTATAGCCCTTCCCTACCTTTGGCACTACATATTGACCCAAAAGGTCAGTAAGCATCTTAACCAATATCTTTTTTGTTCTTTCCAGCTCTGTAACTCCATTTTGCAGGACTAAGGTAGTCAGAGGCTTTTGATGGATTTTGAGTTAGCTCAATTCAGAAACTGAATCCATAGGTAGAAAAATTTGCAAGCACTATTTGAAGGATTGTAAGTCAAATTAGTGGCTGTTCCAGAAATTAATTTAAACAACACATCCTCAACTTTATATTTAATAAATCTTTTATTTTATTTATTTTAAAGAAATAGATTATCAAAGTAGTTCACTGT
>WAAB01008938.1:40821-94293 GCA_013389865.1 Piaya cayana
AAAAAGCAATTCTACTTTTTTTTTTTTTAACCCAGCTTCTTTCTTCATTTACGTTTAACCATATTTTTATGTGCTCTTGACACAACTTGTGCTGTACTTGGCTTGGTAAATCTGACCCTTACGGAACTTCTCAGCTTGATAGTAAGGCCTAACTGTAGCAACAGTAAGTTTAAAGACCCAAACTTATTGGACCAACCAGCATGGACTTCCCTATACCATCCATTCCCACAGGAATTATCATGGGACAGTAAATCAAGTCAGCCTCCAGCTAAACTGTGCAGGTACACTGTCTGCAAACACATTGAACTGAAAACTGACTATATCTAAAATGGAAACAAAATCAAGCAAAAAAATCTAGAAATAATATATCAAAGCATGCTACCTTAATAGCATGGATGAAACACTTCAAGAGACAGAGGACAAAAGGCTTCTCAATGCCCAAGACTGTGTTCAGAAATATTCTGAGGAAAGGTAAGCTCTGCTATTCCCTGTTACTCATAGCATTTTCCCTCAAGTTTATCTTTTCGTATATGCACATGCCGGTCGAACAGTTCTGGAAAGGTTCTTACCATCTCCTGGGTCAATAATTTCCACTGTGGATACATCAGGATATTCCAGAACTGCCATGACAGGCTCAGAAAGAACAATTTGAAAGGATTCAGACTGTTCATGTTCACCATCACTCAAAATCCGTACTCGCCATGTAGCTAAGGTCTGGCCAGGATTAAACTGCACCTGTTTCTGGGCTTTTCCTCTGAAGTCTTTATCTTTCTTGGCAGTACCGTCTCTGGTGCTAATACCTGCCAAAATCAGAAATCCAGGTCATTAAAAAAATACTTCATAACCTTTCTGTCATTAATTAATCTTCAAAGAAAATATGTTTTAGAAAAATATACTTTTCACAACTTGAGAGTTTTCAAGTCAACTGTGTTACCCTTGATCAATTTTATATTGGTGTCACACAAAGAGGTGGAGACTCATCAATTAATGTTATGAAAGGCAGTTTAGACAAATGTAGCCAAAGCTGAACTATCATACTAGAAAAACTCTACACAGAGATTACAATCAAGTTTCCATTTCTCCATGGATGCCCAAAGGGGCTACAGAGTTCCTCCCCCGGCTCCCGCAACTTTAACACATTGGGTTCTCTTCTGTTTCAGAACATCTAAATAACATGCTACCTGAAGCCCTCAGAAGCCCTCACAAATATACTTCTCTTAGAAAAAAAACCAAAACAAAAAAACACCTGGAAAGTTCAGCCTTCAAGAAGAAAGGTAAAGAAAACACAAAGACATGAAGGGAGTAAAACATACGGAATAGGATGAAACAAGATGTACCATCTGAATCGTTGTGGTAATTTCCTACTACATAAAGGATTTATTTTTTAAAATTTATTATCCTCTTATTCAGTGCTTGCATAGTGACAATCAATAAACTCAAGCCAAGTTGAAACCATAAGGCCAAGGGACAAAATCCAATACAGATCATCCCACTAAGACAGCACAGACCTTACAGCTTTGGACCTGGATTGCCCTGAGATGGCTTTTCATTGGTGTTTCCCTCCTATTTTAAGGTTGTCTGACAGAGCCTCATGGAAATCAGACAGTACTTCAGAACTCATGCAATTGGCCTCTGTTTGAACCCCACAGGATGACTGCCAAATATCTTTCTCAGGGTATGAGAAAAACTTTTAAACATTCCCCTTCTCTGCCTTTTTCTTCCAACTGTATTTTTCTATGTATTAAAACATACCAACTTTCTCAACAAACCTAAATTTTCTTGACTCTTGCTTGTAACTCCTCCTAATTATATTTCATATAATTTCTATAGCCCTTCCCTATGTTTGGCACTACATATTGACCCAAAAGGTCAGTAAGCATCTTAACTAATATCTTTTTTGTTCTTTCCAGCTCTATAACTCCATTTTGCAGGACTGAGGTAGTCAGAGGCTTTTGATGGACTTTGAGTTAGCTCAATTCAGAAACTGAATCCATAGGTAGGAAAAATTGCAAGCACTATATGAAGGATCGTAAGTCAAATTAGTGGCTGTTCCAGAAATTAATTTAAACAACACATCCTCAACTTTATATTTAATAAATCTTTTATTTTATTTATTTTAAAGAAATAGATTATCAAAGTAGTTCACTGTTGAAAACAGTGCCTTTTAAGTTAAAACCAGCTAGTCATAGTTATAGCACCTCCATCCCTTAAATCTCATGCCAAAATAGGTGGTCTAGCTACATCTCAATACCTGAAGCTTAGATTCTTATTCAGAAAGAGAGTTAAGTAGAAACCTGATTTCTAAGAACGAGGTTGTTCTCTATGCCAGGTAAATGCTTCCTGTCTGCAAAACTAGTCCTAAATTGCCTTGTCTAAGCAGTGTATGCTCACCATGGGTTTTGACATAACAGTGTACAAGGAAAATACTTCCTGGTCAAAAAGCATCACTACGAAGAGAATGGGAAAATACCCAAGGGGTAGAGACAGGTGTGAGGTTGTAGAATGTGATAACATGATCTTTTTTTTGCCTTTTCACTCCCCAGACATTGCAAACAGCTTTCAACACCTCCTGTATTAGACTCAGTTGACTGCCAACATTGAGTGAATAAAATGAGCCTAACGCTCATAGGTGCTACTCAGATCAGCTCACAACACCCTTTCTGGAAAGTGATGCATGTTTATTGTTGTCTTTGAATTGCTACAACTGTATTTTCTCATTACAAGACAAATAAAACCTGCATGAGAATTGCATTCTGTGAAACAAATACAATACTGTTATCCATCAAATCAAAGAAAGTGGGACTGGGTCTTGGCTTGTTAAGTTGAAAACTAGCTGCAGAAGATGAGAAAAAAAATGTCATCATATTACTAAAGAAATCATAGTAAGCATAACAAATACTTGCTTTAATAAATAAACATACTGCTTTGATTCTAGCTTGCTTAGTATAAATCATCAGTAAAAGGCTATAGTTGTATTGAGATATTTTATCAGTTAGCTAGCAAGTAAATTATAGAAGCAATTGATAAGGCTAAGATTGAACTTACTTATAAAAGAAGTTTCTCCCAGGTAACCCCTCCGTTTAAGAACAACATCAAGATATTTGGAGTCTTCATTTACTAAATAATACTCCTTTTCTAAGGAGATCCATGCCCAGTTTAGGCGAAAATGTTGATTCATCAGTCTATTGCCTCCTGCAAAACAAAATGATTAAGATATGTTTATTTATTATTCTTTTTTGTTGAGTTATACTTTGTCTTTTGAGGTTAGTGCAACCTGTATCCTGGGTAAAACGTATATTATAATAGACATTGCAATCCAAAGGTTTTAAAGATTTAAAACTAAAAAATAACAAGTAAAGAACTCAACCATGATACATTTGGTACATATATGAGTAAAGTTTATCTTATATGCATACAAAATAGTCACATTCATTCTAGGATATGCTAACTCTGTTTTGTTTTTTAAGCAAAAAAGAACCAGGACTAATGAAAATATATCTGAGATCTTTTTAGAAATTACAAAAATTTTGGATGATCCAAGTTTATGCAGAACTGTATTGTTATTTCCAAATAACACACAAGGTACTATATCACACAGAACTACTTTGATATGATCAGACTGCCAGAAACACTGGAAGACCTTTATTATCCTGAAAGAATGGAAATCGTATCTTAGACTGTATTTACCCATGTAACCTGCTATTAAAACTCAGTATTTTGTTCACTAAATCTAACGATTTCTCCTGGTTTTGGTTCAGAACTAATGTATCAGCATTGCATGATTTTAGGAACAGCTTTCACATCTTATTAGGAAATGTTTTCAACAAGATTAAGCATCCCTGATACACGCCACAGTTTATAGTTATACTGATGCCCTCCTAAGCTTACATGCTTGTAGATGTGGGGTTAAGTACAATTGCCTGTGTCACTTACAGAGATTCAGAGACTTACAAATGCTTACTGGAATTATTTTAAACTATTTTGCAATGACCTATCTTTAGAACGATGAATGCCCCCAACTGAGTAAGCTGCTGAGATGTGTTTTGAGAGTCAGTTTTCAATAGACCAAGACATCATCAAGAATTCTTTTTACTCAGACACAGCTGTAGCACCATACTGTTAGTGAAGAAAGCAGAATCCCATAATTCTTTCCAAGGTCTTTACCATAGAAGCAGTACAAAAGCTTCCTTGCGGTCTCATTGAATACAGATGGTTCTGTGACTCAAACACTGCAAAGTGAAAGCTTAGTACAGCCAGCAGAGTTGTTAACACGGACCAAGTCAGCACTTCTGGCTGACAGCTGATCATGTTGACGGCATCATCCTTAAGATAAAGACCATATTTCCTCTTACAATAATAGAAAGAAAGTTCACTGTTCTCCTCAAACAAAAAAAGTCCATGTATTTACCACCTGAATTAGGCTACGTTTTTTGAAGCTAGAGCAATACAGGAATCCAGGAAGCATCCTGCTAAGTCTTGGACAGAATGATATGGGTGCCATTTAAATCCAGCTTCAAGACATTATGCACTGGCCTAAAATTTGAGTGTGTATCAGCCTAATCTCTCCCAGCAGAAATGAAGTTGTCGTGTTTACAATTAATGTGATTTCTACAACTGTAAACCAGAAAACTTATTGAAATGGGTGGCTTCATGGTGTTTATCTTATTCTAAAAAAAGGCAGTCCAGATACCACAAATGCAAACAAATGACATTCTAAGGTCCAGTTTAAAATGCTGCTTTTTTTCCATTTGGAAAGGTAATAACTAAACAGGGCAAGCATTTGTTTCACTGACTATAAACCCTGTATTTGTACAACAGACTGAATAGCTCAGATTAGATTAACACATTTCTGGGAAAATGTAGCATAGCATTAGTTTCTCATGTACAGTTTACCTCCATCTGTTCACTGATTTTCCACAGTAAGAAGGCATTTCTTGTCAGTGTAGAGATTCTGGATGCCACAGATGAAAGAATATGGTGAATCAAGTCCTGTATAATGTCCTATTGGATGTGTTTGTTATTACTCAGGAAAACGCTCTAAATTCTATATCAAGAACAAAATAAACTGTTCATCTCACTCTAGGCAGATGCTCACTCAGCAAATGACGGCTATTGTATAAGGTGTGAACAGGTGGACCATCTACACAGCCTGATGGCAGAGCTGCAAGCGAAAGCAGACAGGCTAAGGAGCACAAGAGAGTCTGAACAAAAAATAGACTGGTGGAACCACGCTCCGAACTTTCTGAAACACAGAGACAACTACTGGAAAGAGCTTCTGCTGAAAGGGATTTGGTATCCTTCCCCCATCAGGATGTAGTCAGGGTCTTAAAGGGAAGTAGCGAGTGGAAGCTGGACCACAAAAGGAACAGCAAGCAAACACTCTCCTTGCTCATGCCTCCCCAGGTGCCTCTGCACAATAGATATGAGGCTCCAGCCGTGGAGGACCAATCAGTGGACAATGTAGGTGCTGATCCATCTAAACCAGGGAAGGGGCCAAGACCAGAATGATACACTTCCCATATTATCGTAACAGCCACAAAGAAGAAAAGCTGAGTCATAGTTGTAGGAGACTACTTGCTGAGGGGAACAGAGAGTTCCATACCTTGAGCTGACACTACTCACAGGCAGATAGGTGTCACTGTAACAATTTTGTTTCTTTTGACAATGGGATGGCCTAGGTGCATCAGGCTTACAGGCAACAAATGAGAGCCACCTTTCTCAAAGTGGAAAGAGGGTCTCTGATCAGGAGCTTGCAGGGCACATTGACAGGGCTTTAAACTAGATGTGAAGGAGGAGGGGAATAATATCAGGCTTGCCTACGACAAGGTGTGGGAGGACACAGTATGGTTAGAGGGATATGATGCTAGTCTGGGCACTCCACCTGCTGCCCCGGGTCGTGCTGGGGGCGCTGCAGCATAGTTGAAGTCTTGCGGAGATGAGAGCGGGGTTCTTCTGAGGGAGTAGGAGCCAACAAGGAAATTTCCATGGAACATGTGAAAGGATGGATATAAAGGTTGTTCCACTAAAAAGGTGATATGGCAAACACTCCAGATGAAGTGCCTCTACACAAATGCACATAGCTGGAGCAACAACCAGGAGTTGGAAGCTACCGTGCTCCTAGAAAGCTATGGACTGATTGCCAACATTGAAACTTGGTGGGATGAATCCCATGACTGGAGCGTGGTTATCAATATTACAGGCTGTTCAGAAAGGACAGACCAGGAACGAAGGGTGGAGGCGTTCCCCCTATGTCAGGAAATCGATAGAGTATGAAGAGCTGTCCCTGAGGAATAAGCACAAACAGGCCAAAAGCTTATAGGTGAGAATAATAGATCAAGGCAACAAAAGGAACCTTGTGGTTGGTGTATAGTACAGGCCACTTGATCAAGGGGAGCCTACTGATGAATCCTTCTTTCTATAGCTACAGGAGTATTCACGCTCACAAACTGTTGTCCTGGGGCACTTCAAAAACCCTGACATCTGCTGGAAAAGCAGCACGGCAAGCTTTACGCAATCCAGAGAGTGCATTGAAGATAATTTCTTAACCGAGGTAAGAGACCCCCCCCCCCAAGGGGATGCAATACTTGTCCTGATGGTCACCAACGCAAGTGAGCTCATGAGTGACATCAAGATCAAAGGCAGCCTGCGCTGCAGCAACCATGCATTAGTAGAATTCAAGGTCCTGAAGGATATGGGACAGGTAAGTATAGTCAGGATCCTAAATTTTAGGAAAGCAAACTTTTGGCTCTTCAAAGAGTNTCCTTCTTTCTATAGCTACAGGAGTATTCACGCTCACAAACTGTTGTCCTGGGGCACTTCAAAAACCCTGACATCTGCTGGAAAAGCANAGAAGCAGAACAGAACTGGCAAGTATGTAAGGATGCTTTTGTAGAACATCTTACAAGAAGAGGCTGAGGGAACTGGGGTCGTTTAGCCTTGAGAGCGGGAGGCTGAGGGGAGACTTTATCGCTCTTTACAAAGGAGGTTGTAGAGAGGTGGATGTTGGCCTCTTCTCTCAAGTGACAGGTGATAGGACAAGGGGGAATGTACTCAATCACAGAATCACTGGGAAAAACAAAACAACCCAAAATTCTTCCAGAGCAAAGAACATACATAAAACATAATAAAGATAGAGGAAAAAGAAGCACTGTAAATAAAGCGTTAAGAAAGAAGTGTTTCTTCAAATTTTTTTCTATTTGTCTTCTCTCCTCCCTCTTCTCATTTTGCTTCCTAAACAGAATGCAAGAAGATCTTAATAAGAAGAACCAGAGCAACTGTGAAATATTAACAGTCCACCTACAGTTCAGCAATCATTGCATGACATAATTAAAGGCATAACAAGACATGTTAACAAATCTAATTTCCTCTCTTCCTCCAGCTCTTTCCAGGTTCTGCTACTGCTCGCTGATTTGTTTGCATGTCTGTAAGAGCTGCAGTCTTTTTTCTTTAGTTAAAAATGTTTGACCTTAATGGATGCCTAATTAAGGCAGGGTTACCGAAGTAATCATTACTTTGTTTTTCTTGCTATGGATCATCTCACTGCAGCAGGTACATGAACCATCTGAAAAAGGAAGCCCACTCCTTAACTTAAATTCAATCTCCAGAGAAAATGAAAACACAGAGAGAGGCTAAAAAAGGAGAATTATCCATCTTGAGACTTCTATTCCATTTTTTCATCTTCAGTCATAGACTTATACTGTGCCAAGCCAACTTAGTTATTATACAGCAGGATAAAGTTAACTCAATAGTTTTATTAGAAGTTAAATGTGATGTGAAATGCAAAATTGTAGTCCCCAACACAATTCCCTTTTTAGCCATGAAGCTTCCTATCAACCTTAGCAATTTTCAAAGTTTTTATTCCCTGTCTATTTGCTAGTCATTATTCATGGTTTGTATAAATATGTTTTTTGGAGACTAGAGTGAGAATATATAATCTTAGGCGATTCTGCTAATCAGAATAAATATAGAGAAGATATTACATGCTCAGCTCAAGACACATAGTTTCAACAACTCTGATTTCCCATGTCACAGTCTTGGTACGTTCTAGGGCCAGGTCAAATGGAAAAGATCTCAACTAAATTTTTTGTCTGTCAAGCTATTAAAAACCCCAAATCTACAAAATAAATGTTCCCTCACATCATATACTAGTCTTTCTGCTATGATCATCAGAAAAGTCATACCCCGTAAAACTGCTTTAATTTCATATAGCAAAATTACACACAGAAATGAAAAGCACAATTAAACTCAGCAGATAAAATGTGCCATTAGAAACTTTTGAATTGACTTCAACAATCCATAAGTTAACAATTTTATTCAATTAGAAATCCGTTGAAATGCTTCGCCTTTAAAAGTCTTTTAAAGATACTTCAATGGACTCCAATCACTAAAGTAACTTGCTTAACTCTGCTTCCTTCTGCACTCTCCCTGCCACTGTAACTCAATATTTTTACAGAACAACCAAAATCAACCCCCTAAACTAGCCTCTAGTGATTAGTGACTTACACAATGCTTTCTCTGACTTCTCATGAGAAAACATACACTTCCCAGCATTATGGATTTGGTTTACCTGGAGTGTAATTGCTGGTATCCAATGAACTGCAGACAGTTTCCATCTTTCAGTAGTTTCTGTAACATTTTTATGCCACTGTTTTATGTCTATCCCCAAAAATAAATGGCTGCATTTACTAGGGCTCATACTAAGCAAATGCTTGAAGTCACATAGCAGAAAAGCTAGCTGAGTACTACTTTGTTATAAAAAGGGAAGGGGAAGTGAGAGAAGAGACATGAAGGTAAAGGCTAGCTAGTGCATATTAGATTTTGATCCTAGTAAAATTCAACTAAGTATAACTAAGGATGTGTCCAAGCACAGTCTGGATATTCACGCTGGGTAAATTTAAGGTATTCCCACTTCAAGTCTATGCCTAGTTCTTCTGCAGGACATTAAATGGATTCTGATTAGAACATTAACCAAGATTTTAATTTACAGGAACTGTGGAAGTAAACATGCACTGCATTACTGTATTTATTTAAATTAATTTCAGTTTAGATCAGTTGAGTACAAACTAGTTCACAAAGAGCCAGGACATCTTCCTTCTATTGGCTGCACCAAGAGCTTTTGAGCTTTCGAAGAGAAGAGTAAAGCATATAGAGAAGCCCAATATGAATCACCAAAAAAAAGATGCAGGAGCACTGTGTGTGTTTGAAAGCCTTTATAGATAGTAAGGTGTTAATTTTGTAACTAATTTCAAGGGAGTCCAAAAGATCCACTTGCTGTTTGCGGATTTTGTGCTGTAAGGAAGGGACTAGCTTTGCAGAATGCTAAACGCTTCCATTCTCTACAGGTCCAATGGTGAATATGTAAATAATTTCATGGATTCACGGGCACTACTGAAATGCTACTAATGACAACGCTTAAGCACATATCTATGTATGCTGCTGAATCATTCTTTTGTAATAGAAGTGAAAGACATTGAGCTACTCTAAATGTTCTTAGCAAGACTGAACAAATACAGTCACTCCTTATGCTAATCCATAAAAACAAGAGTTATTCACAAAAACCCTGGCTTTAATTAATCCCTTTAATGAAAACACTGATAGAGGATAAATGTTGAATTTTTACCTTTTTCTGCAGTCCGCCTTGAGTATTTTATGTATATATAAATATTATAACAAATTCAAATGAATTTTAATGCAAAAACTAGAAGTTCTAAATTGTACATTTGATTTTCTAAGCAAAACTTTATAAGAATTTTTGTCCTGATTAAAAAATAAAATATCTCAAAATATTTGCAGGGGGTAAGAAATTGTGTCATTGCTCCACTCACAGATTTAGTAACTGTTCGGTATTTAATGATGGAGAACAAATATAGAATAGGACTCACAGAAACTGTTCAGCTAATACTTTCTCCTCACAGTCAGAGTCTAGAATTTATCTCTTTTTAAAGAAAACAATTTAAGATATGTCAGATGCAGCCTCGATTCTCCTTTGAAAGATCAAAAAGTTTAAAGGAAATTAAGGGTAGGCTACAAGCAAAACAATGACAGGTTATGAGACACAAAACCATAAGTATATTATTGAGATATATATTAATATAGTCACAAAAATGTGATAATAGTCAACGTACGTACCAACAATATAATATTACAGAATTTTAAAATCTTGCAGCATTCACAGTGCAGCCAGACAGGATGCTATGACGACAACGACCAAAAGATCTGATCTAAACCCCATTGATACATTGGATCGCCATACAGTTTACATATAAAGATTTCTTTAGAAACTGATGCGCTGTAAGTAACTGTATCATAGACTGTATACTTCCTAATTAATACAGACTTATTCTGATTACAAATCAGAACTGACCATATTTTCTTTCCAGAAATACTTTTTGCCTCTCTGACAGTCAATGGGAATGAGGCATTTAACAGAGAATCTGCTCAGAACAGTTCATAATCAGACTCTACTCCTTCAGACTGCATACAATATCGAGCAAAAACCCCAGATTTACAAAAACTGATGAACGTAAGCATATTAAAGGATCGGGATGCACTATAAATAATAACCTGAAACTACACTGAATACACCTGATTCTGGCCAGCATCTGAGGTCAAGCAGTCACCAACAGAGTGGTGTTTGGAGGGTAGACCTCCAAAAAACTCTTGAGTGCTGTAGGCACATGCCAAAGTTGTTATGATAATTGTAAAAGATGCCAGAAAAAGAAGCAGAAGAAAGATTTTGTTTTGCCCTGACACCTTTTCCATGGTGAACAGGAGGGATAGAAAAAGCAATAAAATAAAAGTGTGCCACCTGTCTTTGTGGTTGGAACTGCCTTGCTTGTTGGACACTTACCAGTGATTATTTTAAACTATTCGGATCATTTTAAACTTTATTTGAAAGTAGTAAGGAATGACAAAGACAGTAAAATGTTTGAGAGACTACTCTCCCTTCTGAAGAACTGACTCATAAAAACAGATTGCAGGGAAACAGGGAAAAACCAAAATCAAGGGGATGGACAGTAGAGGAACTATTAGAAAGAACTGCGACTGAACATTGTCTTACTAAACCCAGAAAACAGAGGGTGTCAGGAGGTACAGGGGTATGTAGACTGCTCTGTTAGCAGCACTTGAAACGATGCTTTATGTTACTGCATACTGGACAAACAATGATCACTGCTTCTCAGCAGTAAAAATAAAGTGTACCTAAATTCAACAGTTCCAGTGAATAACCATGACTGGCAAAACACAGTATGACTTTGCCTAGGTACCAGTGTACAGGAACATAATGAACTGCCTCCTGTTCCAAAAAAGTGAAGACAAGACCTGCCACTTAAAGGCAAGATTCATATAATCTTATTTTATAATTTAAAAAGACATCTTTAATTTCAGCTAGCTGTATAGGCGCAATGAATGGAAAGAACTGCATTTTCAGGAACTGCAAGTGTATCTGCTTAAGATCAGTTGGATCACACTCTGGAAATATTTGGCTCAATCCATTTTATATAAAGGGAGACTATTCAAATCACCAGTCCTAGATACCTGAAGTCTGGTGACATGATTTTCACCTGTACACAAAGGAGAATCTTGAGAAAACTCAAAGATACATCTAGTCTAGAGCCATAATATGGTAAATCTGCAAATTCAAATAATTCTAAAAGTCATCTGTAGAATATTTAAAAACAACAACAACAAGAAGAATTACTCGGTTTAGAAGAACTATTTTCTTATTTAAAAGTTACTTTTATGTGGTCATTAAACTAATTAGCACTTTGTGTAGTCACAAACTAACTTCATATTAGAAAAATAATTTAAACATCCCTGTGAGCACTAACAGAAAACCCAAACATACCACTCAGTCTGTCACATCTATCATTAAACAATGCCCGTATTACCTACAGCAGAATACTTCCTTTTTTTTCTTAAGAATCCACACCCTGCACCTCCCTCTGAAGGAAAAATACACCACCTGGATTAGTAAGGCTTCATGCATGCATGGCCTGCAGCAATAAGTAAATTTATTAGATCTCTGGCAACACGCTCTTAAAATAAACTTAATAGTCTTCAGTTCTCTGCTTACTAATTTCTTTTGTGCCATCAGACTTCTCCCAAAAAACAGGATCCTGCTGAATTGAAGCTTGTCTGACAAAATAATGGGTTTAGTTCCAATAGCTTAGTTACTGTCCCAAAGGGACTTCCTTCTGCTTTATACCTTTAAGTCAGTGCCACACACATATTAGCTCACAGGAANTGCTATGACGACAACGACCAAAAGATCTGATCTAAACCCCATTGATACATTGGATCGCCATACAGTTTACATATAAAGATTTCTTTAGAAACTGATGCGCTGTAAGTAACTGTATCATAGACTGTATACTTCCTAATTAATACAGACTTATTCTGATTACAAATCAGAACTGACCATATTTTCTTTCCAGAAATACTTTTTGCCTCTCTGACAGTCAATGGGAATGAGGCATTTAACAGAGAATCTGCTCAGAACAGTTCATAATCAGACTCTACTCCTTCAGACTGCATACAATATCGAGCAAAACCCCCAGATTGACAAAAACAGATGAACGTAAGCATATTAAAGGATTGGGATGCACTATAAATAATAACCTAAAACTACACTGAACACACCTGATTCTGGCCAGCATCTGAGGTCAAGCAGTCACCAACAGAGTGGTGTTTGGAGAGTAGACCTCCAAAAAACTCTGAGTGCTGTAGGCACATGCCAAAGTTGTTATTATACATGTAAAAGATGTCAGGAAAAGAAACAGAAGAAAAATTTTGTTTTGCCCTGACACCTTTTTCATGGTGATGAACAGGAGGGAAAGAAAAAGCAAATAAAATAAAAATGTGACACCTATCTTGTAGTCGGAACTGCCTTGCTTGTTGGACACTTATCAGTGACTATTTTGAACAATTCGGATCATTTTAAACTTTATTTGAAAGTAGTAAGGAATGAGTAAGACAGTAAAATGTTTGAGAGACTACTCTCCCTTCTGAAGAACTAACTCAAAAACTGATTGCAGGGAAGCAGGAAAAAAACAAAATCAAGGGGATGGACAGTAGAGGAACTATTAGAAAGAACTGCGACTGAACATTGTCTTACTAAACCCAGAAAACAGAGGGTGTCAGGAGGTACAGGGGTATGTAGACTGCTCTGTTAGCAGCACTTGAAACGATGCTTTATGTTACTGCATACTGGACAAACAATGATCACTGCTTCTCAGCAGTAAAAATAAAGTGTACCTAAATTCAACAGTTCCAGTGAATAACCATGACTGGCAAAACACAGTATGACTTTGCCTAGGTACCAGTGTACAGGAACATAATGAACTGCCTCCTGTTCCAAAAAAGTGAAGACAAGACCTGCCACTTAAAGGCAAGATTCATATAATCTTATTTTATAATTTAAAAAGACATCTTTAATTTCAGCTAGCTGTATAGGCGCAATGAATGGAAAGAACTGCATTTTCAGGAACTGCAAGTGTATCTGCTTAAGATCAGTTGGATCACACTCTGGAAATATTTGGCTCAATCCATTTTATATAAAGGGAGACTATTCAAATCACCAGTCCTAGATACCTGAGGTCTGATGACATGATTTTCACCTGTACACAAAGGAGAATCTTGAGAAAACTCAAAGATACATCTAGTCTAGAGCCATAATATGGTAAATCTGCAAATTCAAATAATTCTAAAAGTCATCTGTAGAATATTTAAAAACAACAACAACAANTCATGGTGATGAACAGGAGGGAAAGAAAAAGCAAATAAAATAAAAATGTGACACCTATCTTGTAGTCGGAACTGCCTTGCTTGTTGGACACTTATCAGTGACTATTTTGAACAATTCGGATCATTTTAAACTTTATTTGAAAGTAGTAAGGAATGAGTAAGACAGTAAAATGTTTGAGAGACTACTCTCCCTTCTGAAGAACTAACTCAAAAACTGATTGCAGGGAAGCAGGAAAAAAACAAAATCAAGGGGATGGACAGTAGAGGAACTATTAGAAAGAACTGCGACTGAACATTGTCTTACTAAACCCAGAAAACAGAGGGTGTCAGGAGGTACAGGGGTATGTAGACTGCTCTGTTAGCAGCACTTGAAACGATGCTTTATGTTACTGCATACTGGACAAACAATGATCACTGCTTCTCAGCAGTAAAAATAAAGTGTACCTAAATTCAACAGTTCCAGTGAATAACCATGACTGGCAAAACACAGTATGACTTTGCCTAGGTACCAGTGTACAGGAACATAATGAACTGCCTCCTGTTCCAAAAAAGTGAAGACAAGACCTGCCACTTAAAGGCAAGATTCATATAATCTTATTTTATAATTTAAAAAGACATCTTTAATTTCAGCTAGCTGTATAGGCGCAATGAATGGAAAGAACTGCATTTTCAGGAACTGCAAGTGTATCTGCTTAAGATCAGTTGGATCACACTCTGGAAATATTTGGCTCAATCCATTTTATATAAAGGGAGACTATTCAAATCACCAGTCCTAGATACCTGAAGTCTGGTGACATGATTTTCACCTGTACACAAAGGAGAATCTTGAGAAAACTCAAAGATACATCTAGTCTAGAGCCATAATATGGTAAATCTGCAAATTCAAATAATTCTAAAAGTCATCTGTAGAATATTTAAAAACAACAACAACAAGAAGAATTACTCGGTTTAGAAGAACTATTTTCTTATTTAAAAGTTACTTTTATGTGGTCATTAAACTAATTAGCACTTTGTGTAGTCACAAACTAACTTCATATTAGAAAAATAATTTAAACATCCCTGTGAGCACTAACAGAAAACCCAAACATACCACTCAGTCTGTCACATCTATCATTAAACAATGCCCGTATTACCTACAGCAGAATACTTCCTTTTTTTTCTTAAGAATCCACACCCTGCACCTCCCTCTGAAGGAAAAATACACCACCTGGATTAGTAAGGCTTCATGCATGCATGGCCTGCAGCAATAAGTAAATTTATTAGATCTCTGGCAACACGCTCTTAAAATAAACTTAATAGTCTTCAGTTCTCTGCTTACTAATTTCTTTTGTGCCATCAGACTTCTCCCAAAAAACAGGATCCTGCTGAATTGAAGCTTGTCTGACAGAATAATGGGTTTAGTTCCAATAGCTTAGTTACTGTCCCAAAGGGACTTCCTTCTGCTTTATACCTTTAAGTCAGTGCCACACACATATTAGCTCACAGGAAAGCTACTATCATTTAAAAACTAAATTTGAGGATCATGGGTATCATCAGCCTCAGTCCTTAAACTCATGAGTAATAACAGAAAAGTGTACTATGACCCCCAAAATGAAAGACATATCAATAGAATAGCAGACAGGGAAAATATACTTAACAATCAAAATATTATCTCACTTGACATTGTACTATTTTAATAAATTCCTTTATTCTGGGAAAAGTATATACCCATTTCTCTTTCTTTTAATGTAGACATTACTATTACAAACTCTTTATACGTGCCTAATATCTCAGTACTTGCAATATGATTCTCAGGTACATGAGTGGGTGCCATTTGAAACTGAGGCATCTACTTTTTCATAAGGAATACGGAATTGTTTTTTCTGTCAAATTCATTAATTTCCCTTGAAGGAATAGTTGAACTTTTTAACTCTAACCATTGAACACAGTCTTTGCAGAGAATTCTCCTCCATTTCAGATGACAATCCAGACATTTCAGATGACAATCCAGATGACAATCTCAGTTTTACAGCCTTATGAGGAAAACATATGCAAGAGGGATTAAAGAGGTTGTTGTATTTGCAAAATGTACTACAAATAAAATGGAAGAGGATTTCCATTTTATCAACTGTACCTCTTACTTTACTCACTGAGCACCTGTAGGAGAACTATTCTTTTAACTCCATGTCCAAGTGATTGGATTGTTTTTCTTTATTAAGAATGTACTTCCACAGACTCAAATTTTGGTTCCTTTTCTGTTCTGGCAATGCAACAAATGAAATGCCCAGCTGAATGGAGGAGAACAAATGCCAGGCAGGTTCATTTAACATTTATTTCTAATTAATATCAGAGTAATCGTACCAGGTAATATCAAATATTTAACTTCTATTGTTATTTGACCACAGAAACTCCTTTGTAGTGCTTTTGATCCTTTTAAAGTTATGCCAAAGCTACAACCCTTTGCAGGTGATTTAGTTCTCCTCAGGAAGGGCAGAGTTAAAATCTGCAAACCTACAAAAATTTTGATACGGATAAGTACAAAACAGACTTCCTTTTTAAATCATTGTAACTTTGCCTTAAGGCATACCTTGTAAAAAGGTATTAAAAGATATTAGTTCTGCTCTGGGAAGGAATATTTTTGTATTAATGTGTTACTTTTTATATCATGACAGGTTTTTTAGTGTTACTTGAGGCCTATCATATGGAACATAACCATATATTCCTTCAGCAGCAATTATATTCCCGTATTTTTATTTTATCTTAAATTCCTATGCTGCAGTTACAATGTATATTGCAACATGAAAAAAAAAAAATTGGGAGAAGCCAAAAATTGCTTACAAGATTCAATTCACGATGTGAGGAATTGGTTTAAATATTCAGTACAAGAAATTAGTTCTGCAAAATCCAGAATAATAAGACCACTGTGAATTTCCTAGAAGAGTAGCCCATACCTCAACAGACATAAAGCAGAAGGGAAAGGGATAAAAGTGACTGTAAAATATTTACAACTCAATCTTGATAATATGTTGCTTCCAACACATTATTTGTCTTTCCTTCTTTTTATCTGCACATGCAGGCAACCTTCACTAATGCTCTGAGATAAGCAGTTATATTAAATTAAAATAATAAATAGAAAAACTGCATCTTTGAAATTAAGTTTGTTTTTAGCATACAACAGATTTTAACAACCAATTAATGTATGGTCCACATTTACTGCACTTGAAAAGAGATTACTGGTTTAGATATTATTCCCTGTCTTAATGTATTAGCAGAATACTGCAGTCTTGATAAGATCATTTTGGAAAATTACATATTGACCTTCAAATGTGTGTTTTTGTTTTACATGCCTAGCTTAAATTTATTTGACAATCACTCATTCTTTTGGAAAGTAGTTGGTCAAGATTTCCATGACTGTTGCCTCACAAGTATTCAGAAATTAAAATCCTTCTGCTTTTTCCTAAGGACCAGAAAGCAATGTTTTTGTCAACTCAAGTCCAGCTACAACCAAATTGCTGGCTATGACATATAGGTAGTTGAATGCCTTGGTATCTGTGGTCTCAATTTTACATTTTTTTGTCCCAGATTTTGTGCAGAAATGTGTGGAGGTGTGATCACAGCAGTTTTAACATGCCAGCTAGCACAAATGTTCCTGAGCTTTAAAGGAAGGTGTTTCCCACCCTTTATTTAAAGGGATCGGCATAGCACTTACCTGTCCGGACATGACCTCAGCCTCCCGCATGTCCATGTCGCCTGCTGCAGCTGTAGACATCACCAGAGCAGTTCCCTGGGCTGCAGCACAATTGAGGGTGCCTGAAAAGCAGCTGGGAAAACTCCTCTTGCCTCAGCCTGCAGCAATCTGAATGATGTTGATGACACAATGCAGAGCTGTCATCACCTACCTCCTCCTTTTGGCTGGGGGTATTAAACTTGTTATTTTTAACTGATTTCACGGTTGTTCAAAATATTTATTTTCTTTCCACCACTAAATCTGACAGTGACCTTGCTATTTGCTAGGATCCCTACTCATTGTATTATGCAGGAGCATGCTGGAGGCTGAGGTTCACAGGATTCAGGAGACTCATTCTGCAGGGAACACCAAAAAAGCCCCAGGGACCATAAGGTTGTGAACAGCAGTGGGTTTTGCAAAAGTGGGAGCACAAGGTGGACACAACAATATGACAAAGATCACCAGTTTCTCAGTGAGATTAGTAGGATGTCCCAGATCAAATCTGCCTGGGCAACTCTCCTGCCAGATAAGAATAGTTGGCTACAGAAATCCTTCTAGCTAATGTTGACATTGAGCTACCTATGGAAACATTTAGGAACATGAGCTCTCCTCTAGATGTCTCAAAAGAACACTCCTTACCTTCTTACCTTAAGTATAGAAGAAAATTAAGGCCTAAGAATTAGATGCATATATTACAGAATCACTAGGTTGGAAAAGACCCCCAGGATCAGAGAGTCCAACCATTCCTATCAACCACTAAACCATGCCCCTGAGTACCTCATGCATCGTCTTTTAAACACCGCCAGGGATGGCAACTCAACCACCTCCCTGGGCAGCCTGTTCCAGTGCCCAATGACCCTTTCTGTGAATTTTGTTTTTCAAATGTCCATCCTGAACCTCTGCTGTTGGAGCTTGGGGTCATTGCCTCTTGTCCTGTCCCTTGAAACTTGGGAGAAGAGACTAGCTAAGTCACCAGCTGGTCAGGGTGAAAGCAATCCACTGCTGATCCTCCTGCACAAAACAGTCTATGCCACAGAAATGAACAAATATTTAGGAAAAATACAGCATTTATTTGTTTAAAGATAAATATGACAAGTTAAGTGATACATAATAAAGTTTCAACCATTCTAACACCTGCACCATAACTTCAGTCATACAAACGTCCACATCCTTGCTAAATCACATCCTCAAGCTCCTATCTGCTATGGCATTCTCTGTTGTAGAGAAACTTTTCTGCTTTAATCTGGTCTACTAGTCAGTCCTGTCTTGCCCTTTGTAAGGGTGGACTCAAGTCTTAAGCTTTCCAAAGAAGTATCTACCATGTTACCTATTTAAGAAAATAATTTCTTTGTCTAGGCCTCAGTCTCCTGCCATTTCATAGAATCATAGAATCATAGAACAACCAGGTTGGAAGAGACCCACTGGATCATCGAGTCCAAAGAGGGAATACATTACTAATCTTGTTTGTAAAGTCCAACATTAAAAAATGGTATTAAATTTCAATACATAAAACCTGGCTTTGATGTTTTAACTGCAGTTCTGTCCCTCTCTCTGCCTCAAGGTAGCAAGTAATATCAGCTAAAAGTGCTTATCAGTTCAGGTTATTGATGGGAGTAGTTCCACCTATTCTTGGATAATCATTTATTGTTTAATAACTCTTGTTATTATTTAGGTATCTTTCATACCAGAAAAGAGGGGAAAACAGTAGTAGAGTAACCTTACTGGTCCTCATCTTGCTTTTACAGCTCTCTAGTCCTAACTCACCCAGTCTTCTCCAAGCAAGTTTCACATTAGGAATGATACAGGATCTCTTTTCTGCTGTTTATCTCTGTAGGAAAACTGACTGAAAGGAATCTTTCAGATTGCTGCCTCCTTTTTCTTTTGCGACAGAAAGCCTTATTACTATTCCAGGTCAAAACCTCATCTCTAACTACAAAGCAGAAGTTTCTTGCCCTTCTCTCCACCTCCTATGGTGCAGCTCTTCAAAAATTGTTGATTAAAACTGGGCACTGCAGTTCAGAGGAGGTCTCATGATAAGTCTTAAAATTTAAGCACTTTGACATAAACATTTCAAGAGTACATATTCTGACCTTGAAAAGTCTTTGTTCAAACAGATTTCTAATCCTTTCAACATGGTTCTGACATCACATTATTAAATTCACATTTGTTATAGATTCCTTAGCTGCTAAAATATGAGCAAGAGCTCTGTTCCTTCACATACTCACTGAGTAGCTTCTTGGAGAGATAGTCAGCCTAATACAGTATAATATAACCACGCTAACACAAGCATTTCTTTTCACCTTCTAGTTAACAAGCAACTCTCAGGATAAGCTTGATAAAAATCCTTATGCTGAATAGGGGAGGGAACAGTGAAATGAAACTTGAGAGAGTGTACTGTCTCAAAAATTATGTCTTCAACACAGACATAGTTGCTCTAATCTATGCTTATGTTAGAGGTCTATATTGTAGTCTCCTTGTTCTTTTACTGACAAATATTTCAATCTTCAATCACCAAGATACCTTAATGCACTTTGGCACAGGAATGTGAGGCAAGACCCAGTAAATGCATCCTGCTAGTGCCATGCAAAAACCTCCAGGTGAGTGGGTACATCTCCATGGCACCAAGGGCAATGCCACAAGGTTCAGCTCTGCCAGAAAAGCTTTACCAGTTTGATGCTCTGCTTAGCCTTCTTGGCCCTGCTGATTGCTGATTCCTGAGATAGTTTGTTAAGCTGAGTCTTGAGTAGCTCAGTAAGGGGCAGTGTTGCCCTGCAGACAAAAAAGATTTAGTTTTGGAGAGCAGGAGATGAATGAGGAAGGTAGATTTTATCTCCTGTTCTCCAGTGCTTTTCCACAGTGCACTCTATAGGTTGTTTAAACTTGTCTATCTCTTTCCCACTCAAGTGCATCCATAGAAACCATGTTCTCTCTGGTCTATCATTACCTGCCCTTCTTGCAGTAAATACAATAACTGCTTACACAGACATCTCATATAGGCCAAGTCTTCCAACTTTTATTTTGAAAGTTTCCTTTAATGCTATTCAACAACTAGGGACAAGGAGGGGTGCAGCAATATGTCAGACAAATTTCACAGCCAGCTCTCACACCAGTGTCCAGAGCACCACTTTCGCTTAATCACACTTTGATAAGCAGAAGAACAGCAGTTTGATTCAATGTAGCAGAACACGGTGGCAAATCTCACGGCATGAACGAGAGCCTGGAATTCCATTCAGACTATCGTTAAACATTTTCTTTCTGAGAGATCTTGGAGCAGAGCCACTGCTGGAGAATGAGATTTGGACAGCATACTGTATGGGAAAATAATAACCTTTTAGGTTAATTCTTTGCTCCCTTACTAAGTATGTGAAAAGATCTGAATAAAAGAAATATTATGTAGAAGCACATAGAAGTTCTGCATAACAACATATTGATTTTCATTTCACATAACTATTACTCACAGATACATACATGTAATGCTGGAAATACTCCAGAATAACATAAAATTTAAGCATGTAATTTATGACTAAACCATATTTCACCTTTAAAATGAATGTGTGGTCTCTTATTAAATCCAATACTGCTGAGTGAGGCTGGCTATATAACATCAGATTTTCATTGTCTGCATACTAACATATTAACTGTAAAAGCCTTTTTGGAGAAAAAGCCTAGACTATCTAGAGAAGAGTATTGTTGGTCACAACATATGAAGCCAGACTTGGCTTGGGCAAGTCCCTGAGCAGGCAGACTGGAATATATCATCAGGAATGTCCTTGCATATTTGGTCATTCTGCAACCTATGCAGTCATTTATGCTAAAAAAAGATGGTGAAAAAAGCTATGGTGAAATCAGGGATCAGTGACAAAATAATTTAGGAATTTCATTAATAATATTGACTTGGCATATCAAGCATTTTTCTTGAGTTCTGAAGTATATCTGTTTGTTTTTAAGTATTTAATATTCATCATCTGGCAAGCAGGAAGTTTGACTTCATTTTAGCAAAGGAAAAGTGCTGTACATTTCAAACCTAAGCAAATCCTCAAGTGTGTATTTTCTCTGTTCTACGTTTCCCAAAGATAGTATAGTTTGATCTTACACTGAAAATAATTTCAGCTCATTGATGGTCCTATTTGCCACTTTTCAGCATAAAACAACTACTCTGCAAGGAACTCTTATAACCCCTTATCTCTTTTGTGCACATAATGTATCAAACTTGAGGTTTTAATACACACTCTCTTTAGAATTTCTTTTATATCTCACCTATTTGACTGTCTCTCAGATTGACTCTAATTTTTTCTTTCCTCTATAATTCTAGTTGTCCTAGTGTTGATCTGACTGAAATTATTTGAATGTGATTTATAATGCATCTTTGTCAGTAGCTTTCAACAGTATACCAGAAGATCATTTTTTCAGATCAGTAAATCAAAATGTGACACAAGAAAGGAGTGTTGGGGTAAAAACAAAACCATTAAAAAAAAAAAGAATAAGTTTGAACATGAATTAAAATAGTAGTTTCCCATATCTGTTTTAGTATCTAAAGAAAAGAAGGAGAAGTAACTAACATAGTTTTGCCAAATTTAAATTTCTGCCTATTGATGATAAAACATGTACCCTCACTTAGTGTTCTAGCAAACCTACTGTTTGCAAAATAAGAAAATAAATACTAATAGTGCCAAACTTAGTGTGAACTATTCCTGTGAATTCTGGAATGCTCTTTGCAATTTAATATTTAATACTTTGGACAGAAATTTTTTAGTCTATGATTGGCACACAATTGAAGTCTTAAAATCACCAGCAACCAAGTATCCTGTGGAAATTTTGTAAACAAAAAAATTAAAGAAAGAATCTTAATATAGTATGATGGAAAGAGAACATAATGTTTACAAGATTATATTATGTAGTTTTGCAGCTTCAAGTACCCATAAAATTTCTTTATCATCTCCTGTCATAAAGTGAGACTCTTTCAGTGAAAAGAATTTCAGTTGAAGTCTAGACAAGCAGATTTTATGTGTTAAATATACTGAATTCTGACAAGGCAAAATGATCAGCTTTTCATAATGGGAAGAGTGTTTTGCATCCTTTTATACCTCTTAGGAGCTATGTCCAACATTCAATCTCTCTCCACCACAAAGACACAACAGGAGTGACAGGCAATTGCAAACGTAGTGTGAGGGGATTTGCTTCAGTATTCTTCCCCTTGCTGAAAAATTTGATCTCAGAAATGTGTAGGAAAGTTATATTTGAATTAACAGAGAAAATGTTTTGTCACTTTACAGTCAAAAGTTTTCAGGTCAATAAGAGAACAGTATGTGAAAACTTTCATTATCTCCCTATGAAATCTAAATGGTGTGTCAAGCACACAGCTTAGAGTACTTAGAGCTCTTTCAGAAATATATTCAATAAGGCATAAAACTTTTGAGTAGTAAGTATATTTATATGTTTTAACCTTTCCCAGGATATTAACAGGAGACAAAAAAATTTAAACATATATGTTTTAGAGAATGTATTTTTTACAATTCTCTCCATTCCTAGTGTTTCAGCACAATATTTGAAACACAAACACTAAACTCAGGTTCAGCGTTCATGTCTATGGTTTGAATCTGTCCAATCAGTGCTGTGAAGTGTAATTGTCATCAAACAATATGACTACTGATGTTAATATTGATGTATTAAGAATCATTTGTGTGGAACATGGAGAATAGTATTAATACTGAAGAATTGTACATCTGTTTAGTACAAAAGATGGAGATGAAATTTTACTATGCAGGTTTATATTTTTCATTTAAGTTTCAGGGAGAATCAGGATTTCTTCTCAGCAGCTATGCACCCTGTATTTTTAATAGGCCATATGCATTTCACCTGGTGAACTTAAGACAGCTTTCTCTGTACGTTGTTAGATTTATACATAAAATTGAGACATGCTGCTTTTATGGAATACTCTCTTAATATGAGATCCAACAGACATGGGACATAAATATGTTCCTATGCTGCAAGTCTTTTTCTCTCTCTCTGTATAGATCTTAAACGAGAGAATTACAGATGTATGTGTAAGTTCCTACACATACACATACATGCACAATGACATATGTGGGAATGCACAGGGCCTGAACACTTAGTTAAACAGTTCATTGAGTACGTTGCACTCACTTTGTACTCAAAATCAGTGTCATTCTACAGCTTAGTGAAGCAAATTGAGCAATGGCTGTTCATTGACTTGCTCCATAATTTTTGTTCTGCTCTTCCACCACAGAACAGCAACAATGTGTTCATTAGTGAGATACTCTTCATATCAGCAAAATAAATGTGAATATATATGTTCACAGTAAAATATGCCCCCTAATTTTTTTTAATATTCATATTATGCATTGAGATTTATTTTTCATTCTACAGAAAATTAAGTCCTTATGCAGAGCTGAAAGAACCTATGTAACGGGCCAACGAATAATTTGCTTTAGCTGTCTGAAACAAATTGATAATATGGATGATAATAGCACTATTATGGGTAATAATAATATGGATAATAATAATATTTTACCGTATGAATAAAAGTGAAATACACTGCACATCTCCACAGTCATATTTTACATATTAACAGTACCATTCTACCTTGTTTCCTCTATGACCCTTGTAGGGACTGATTCCAAGAGTGATTCCCCATGAAGCTTATCCAGGACTGCAGCAGACTCCCATAGCCCATATGCTGCACTCAGTCCTGTGCTTAGGAAACTGAATCCTGTCAAATGGTGTCTTGAGACCTATTCAGCTCAACCTAAAGAAGATACCTGCATCAGCTAAATGGTTTTTTAAGTTCCAGCTGTACCATGTAGACCTTCATAGACCACAATGGGACCTTAGACAGCCAGACACAGTCAGAAACTTTCATTCAGACATCTAATTTTGTGTGTCTTCAATCTAGCACAAAATCCCACACATATTTAATCCTTCTTTTTTTCAGGAAGGGGAGTATGCAGATTGAAAATAAAATCTCATGTTACATGGCAGCTGACTCTACTGCTAAAAGAGAGATTTGTGAGCCCTATTTCTTGGCATTGCATCCTTGAGATGAATGTGTGAATGTTTGCCTGCATTAAACAGGCAGCCTGAAGCAATATGCAAATAGGGTGGAACAGAAACATGTCAAAGAGCTAGGAAGTGAAGGAGGCAGTATCTATTTCAGCATTAGTCTCAGATTGCCTTAAACTGACTGAAAATGAATCCCTAACCAATGGCTTCATGTATGCATTCAGCAAGTATAGACTAAGCACTGCCTAAGAATGAAGGAAGTCCTTGTTCCCCCATAGGCTTTCAGTCTCAGCTTCTGCTCCATCACCTACCTCCCTGGAGCTGGCACATGTGGTTGTGTGGCCATTTAAAGAACTGCTCTAGGGAACTCATGTAGTAGAACTAAATGCTGAAAGAAACTGTTGAATGTCAATTTGGGTAATTTTCCCAAACCAGAGTTCATGGCACAGTAGTAAGAATGCTTGTTCCAGTGTCAGGGACGCAGAAGTACTGTGCCAAATACCAGGGATGAAGAGAGAGAAGGACTGTTGCATTTGGCAGCAACGTTGTCTCTTGATGCTGAAAGTAAGCCCCTACACTGTCATTCCTTGCTGGTATAAATCTGACCATTATTCTGAAAAGTGAGTTTTCCATGTTATTTCTACTAAGAAACAACTTAATCCCCGAGTCTTACACCTACTGTAGAGAGTAAGCGAGGAACACACACTTTGATGCTGACACAAATCAAATCAGTTTTAACAACATCAAAATGATTCCTGATAGGAGCCAGAAGTTGTTGTGGCAACCCTTTTTAAAGAGGTCATAAAGGTTCCAGCTTTATAATGCCTCCCAAGAAAAACAAAAGCCTACAGATATCCAAGCTTTCTGTTAAGGCCTCTTTCCACCAGACTCACTGGCCAGGACACTAATGTGACAGCTTTCTGAAACATTGCATCTTGCTCCTTTTGAATATTTGTGAGGCACTACCTTGCATCTAATTGCCTTAGCCCACCAGTCACCCACTTTAAAGGTTAAGAATTCACTCAACATAACAGACATTTGGTGTTCTAGCAGGAAAAGCACACACACACATATACAAAAAATCCACCTCATTAAAAATTTATTCCATTAAACTCATGCTTTACATACATGCCCACAGATACATATCTACACCACACAAACACGTACCATGTATAGCACCCACAAGAATGAATTCTAAAGTGAATGTATGATTGAAAAAATAAATGAAACAATTACATGAACAGAAGCCTATTTTGTTTGCTTTGCAAAGATAAAAAAGTGTAATTTCTCTGATTAATCACTTGTAACAATTTGCTAAACAAGAAAATCTAGATAAATATTAGGAAATAAATATCATATTTGTTTTTCCAGCCCTAATTAGCTTGTTAACAGCTCTTAAGGGAGTAACTTCTGAATATATCCACAACTGTATTCTTTTACTAAACCATTTAACATCTTGAGCTCACAAAATAGGAAAATATGAGTAATATAGTCCTCATGTGAAAACTGAGACCCATTTATTAGCTGTTCTCTTCTACAATGCTTCAAGAGAGTGCCCTGTACATTCAGGCACGCCCTGCAAACAACAAAAGACTTTTTTCAGTCTAGTACTCTTACAGATATTAAAGCCATTGATATAGGTAAGTATGTGAATGATTGAGTCAGAAACAGGTATTTGTTTACTTACATATCAGAGAATAAACAGGTATGACTGTGACAGACATCAAGGCAAAAGCAGTGAAGAAAATGCACTCCAAGTAACGTGAATCTAATTGTGTCCTCCAGTTTTCTTTTTTCCTCTTAGTTGTGTTACAGTAAATGCAACTAACATGCATGCACACACATACACACACAAAATACACTTCACATTAACCTCTGGCACCAATTAAACTATCTCAGCATTTCATGTTTGCTCAAGTTCATTTTAAATGCTGTGATATTTTAATAATATATGACAGTGCATACAAGAGAATCATGATATTCTCTTGGACTAAGGTCATGGAGGGGATGAAAATAACTTCAAGTCTGACTCAGTGTCACTGTTTTTTAGATTAATCTGAGCCTACAAGAGGCAAGACTTGCTTTCTGCCTACACAGTAATGATAGGAGCACATAAAAATCCATCTGTAAAACACGTACAATCTACACACAAAAGGTGACACTAATCATTCCAGACACAGAAAAACAGGTCTGTGAATGAAAAAACTGCAATAAAAAATGAAGATTATTGAAGCACTACATAAGGGGTTCCGCATGACATTTCAATGCCTCGCTATGAGGAGCACAATAATGAGCACTTAGACCACAGACTTCTTTTATCATCCCAGTGGTTGATTTAGTAGCAAGAACTTTATCAGAAATTTATCAGTTTCTCTACCCACTATGAAAGCTGGCATGGTAGCCTCCATTACCATTTTTAGCTTTTAGTTTCTTTCACATATGCTTAAATAAACTAGTTTGTTTTTTTAAATTCAAGAAATCCTGTGAAATGTTTTCTAGTTTATATTAAAAATCCAAATATTAATCACAAACTAAAATTAACTAACAAGGCCAACTGCTCTAAAAAAACAAAAAAAAAAAAAGCCTTTGTTCCCTCTCTACTTTAAATGAGGAATTTATTTTTTTCTTTTTGGTCAGCTGTCAGCCTTATCTTATACAACAGGTTTGTAGTCCTCGGAGTACAATTGTAGGCGTCTCAGACAACCCCCAAATGAGGATGTATAGAGAGTGGAAGAACTTTGCTTCCAGCAGCCCTAATGCTGTAGTTTCATGTGATCAAATTCAAACCTGTTGAGTGGGTAGGATTTCAATGAATATAAAACTGTGTGCAAAATACAACTTTCAAAATCAGCATTGTAACTGAGAGTTAACCTAACAGTACAAAGAAGTTGTGAGGGATTTTTTGCCATAGTGACATTACATGCTTTCAGTGAATAGCAGTATTGAGTAGTGTGGCTTTAGTTTGCTTTGTCATCAGCATTTTCTAATTTCTTTGATGCATTTTCAAGTAGAATTTCACAGTCTAAATTACAAAGTCATGCCTATCTTCAGGAGGGTAAGAAGGAGAATGCAGAAACTACAGGCAGGTCAGTCTCATGTTGATCCTGAGAAAGGTGATGGAACAAATAATCCTGGAAACCACTTCCAAAGACATGAAGTACAAGAAGGTGACATGGAGGAGTAAGCATGGAGTTATGAAGCATGAAGTTATTATGTGCTTAATAAATTACGGACTTAGGTAAGTGGGCAGTGCGATGGATTGAAAACTGGGGGAATGACTAGGTTTAAAGTTGTGAATAGCTGCTTGAAGCCCAGATGGAGACCAGTTAGTAATGGTGTATCCCAAGGGAACCCTGATACTGTTTAACCTTGATGATTAAAGACCTGAATGCTGGGATACTGTGTACCTACAGGCTGCATTAGGAAGAGCACTGCCAGCAGATAAAGGAAGAATCATCTTCCCCCCTACTCAGTATTTGTGACACAAGAAAGAGATGGACATACTGTGGCAAGTCCAATAGTGAAGGGCTGCAAAGCCAATGATCTGACACATAACCAAAGGCTGAGAGAAATGTGTTTGTTCAATATGGAGAAGAGAAGGCTCAGGTGGGAAACTTACTAATGGATATAAATACCTGGTCAGAGAATGTAATCAGAGGAAATCTCAGAGGTGCCCAGTGGAAGGATAATAAACAATGGGACAAATTAAATTACAAAATGCGTTCAAACTTAAGAAAAAACATCTTTATTATAAGGGTGCTAAATCTGGATCAGGTCGCCCAGAGAGGTTATAGAGCCTCTATCCTTGAAGATCTTTAAAGGTTCCTTCCACCCCAAACTGTTCTATGATTTTTAGTCACTTATTCTAACTCTAATGAATCAGGTCTTTGAAATCCATAAACCGAGGGTGAGCCCCTGTCTTCACTTTAATCCTAACTACTTAAGAGAATTTAATCTTGGAAAAAAAATTAAAGTCACATTGCTGAATACACTGGACATAACTGGCATAAACAGGTTTTACAGATGTAGTTAAAAGAAGAGACATATAACTCCTCTTGTGATAAAAATGAAAGAACCAAAAGCATCAAGGTTATCTACCATACAGAGTTGGTTTATAGATTAAAGAATTACCATCCTGTCTTTACTTCAATGTTATTAAGAATAAGGATAATTCTTCCTTGGCTACTGTTCTAAATACTTAGAAGATGAAAACCACCTCCTGAACCTACAGAGAGAAAAGCATTAACAACAATTCTATATTTCCAAACAGTGGTAGAAAGTGTTCTTTTGAAAAATGAGAGGAGAGGGGTTAATTGTGGAACATATAATTCAGTAAAGTAAGCAATTAGCAACTGCAAAACAGCTGTAATCTTTTTTACTTTTTTAACTGCTGACTGACTAATGGGTAAGAAACATGAAAATGCAAAAGCACTGTAGTGGTATGTCAGTTCCAGGGTAAACAGAATAGTAAAGTGAGCAGCTAGCCAAAATCCTTGTTCTTTCATATTTAGGAAATGAGACATTTTCTCTCCAGTAACATCCCTGTTGCGACCAGATATCAATAGAGGACAAAAGAAAAAAGCCGAGGTTTCCAGTCAAGGTTGTCTGTCACCACTAAAGCAGACTTCATCTCTGCACAATACAATAGACTTCTCTCAAAACTGCAATCAGCTAGCAGAAATAAAAACCTTTGTAGTTGAAATGCTCTTCAGTTACACTCAAATCTGTTCTGTGCTCCCGAGTATCTGCTTTTTAGGAAGATTTTGCATGTGCAAAACAGCTATCCTTGCATGTTCAATAAGTAGAAAGTAATCTAATGTCATCCTTCTTAATTTTATGGATATCAGCCTTTACAAACAACAGCAGTCAAGCCTGAAAATTTAGCCCTTTGCAATGATAAATGAAAGTTTACCTATGATTATGAATTTATAAATGGGTATCTGCTCACTTGAGTTAAAATTTCTACATTAACCAGCTGTATATCTAGCATGTGACACAACACACCTGTCTTAAACTTTCCTCTTCATCAGGTGATAGCTTATCATGCTGAAGGCATGGAAGAGAGAAATCTTATGAACAAACAGATTGCAAGAAGCATTTTTTGTAGGTATCATTGTGTGAGAGGTGGCACCTCTAAAGAAAGTGAAAGGAAACACATGTTGCATCAAACTTTTGAGAGCAAGTAGTTTTACCACAGAAGCTTGTGACTGCAAGCTTTAAATCAGGTTTTAAGGTTGGTCAGGACTGAATGTAAATTTCATCATGTCTAAGATTCTGGTTTTGAAGAATGAATGTGTATTTAGCTTACTCCTGGTTTTGATGATGGTGACAGATATAGAAGGTATAGTTTTGATTAGAATTGATGAATCAAGAATAGGTTTCTCCAGAAACAAACTTGATTGCTTTATTTTTGAAGGCAAAAGGAAGGATTATGTCTCGGAGAAAGGAATTATTTTTATCAGTAATTACAGAAGTAAAGGTTATAGTTGTTTTTAATCTCTCATGGCCATAGTGATGTAATACACCTTCACATGTGGCCTTCGGCCCATAGGGAATGCTAAATGATACCAAACACTCCTGTTCAACTGACCCACAGAGACTTTAAAGGGTCTGTCCAGCTTTTTTGTTAAACACACTTTCTGATGACTTCGAATTGAACTTTGACTTAAGTTTAAAACAAAACAAAACAAAACAATTCCTTCAAGGTAAGAGTATTCTGGACTAAGCATATTCAAATCACCATTTAAAGCTCCAGTTCAACTGGCTATTCAGTAGTCACCAGGCATATTAGATTTTTTTGTCTCCTGAAGGTAAAGACTGTCCATGTAGGAAACACAGTTTGCTTGGAAGATAGTCTGAGTTTGTGAAATTTACTCCCCCAGGAATGAAGAAATATTACAAATCTTCCAATTCGAGTAACTGTATACAGCTTTGACTTTTCTTTAACAAATATGTAATGTATACATTTTCTTTTAAAAAAAAGTACTAGGTTACACTGCACATACAATTCTGCCCCAAGGATAGGATGAAAGAAAGAACATTTTGTGACAGATGCTAATCGTATTTGCTCATGTACTACTAAAAGGTGTTTGGATACTACAGGAAAACTGTGGGGGAAGCGCAGTAAGAACCAACACAGAAGAGAATAGCTTCACCATCGCTCATGCCTCAACATGTTCTATAGGACTGCTTCCTTGTTCCAGTGTACTGTTCTGTGATTTATCATGAGCACATTCTCTTTGCCATCTCCAAAAGCTCTCATCTTAAGTAAATGAAGTCGACAGCTTTCTAAACCTAATTATATTATAATAAACCCTGTAAATGATAACTTTGATTCTCTATAAACAAGAAATATGAACATAAATAATACTGACAGCACAGAGAGTTAACAGTAAACTCAGTCTTAAAAATGAAGTTCCACAAATTTCTGTATGCACTTTCTATTAGGCATCTGTAGTTTTCAAGTTCAGTTCCCTAGCCCAGGCAACATTTCTGTAGGTTAATCAATGGCTTCATTCTTATATCAAGTCAGCTGAATACTGTATTGGACATCTGTTCAGACGTAAATCCCTTAAATGTTCTTGATGGGTTTTCAAAACCATATAATCTGTAAAGCTTTCAGAAACCCATCCCTATTTAATAGTAGATTATTACATTAATCCTCAGCCAGAAAGTTGATCTTAAAATGCAATTTACATTCTCCACTCTAACTGCTGACAGTTGCATGGTCTTGCCACAAGCAGCACCTGTGCACCTACTTCATCCAACTGCAAGCAAAAAATACAGGAAGGAGAGACGTATTGATTTGATTGATGAGCAAAACTAAGAACAGTGTGCAAATACTGTGTGCCTTACAAACTGATCATGAAGCAGTTTTACACACTGAATATACCACCCATAAAACTTTATGCTGGATGCTTTATTGTGTCACATATGTTTTCATTTAACAAATCACCTGTCATGATTGATCTTGCAATCTTGTCACATTTCTCAAAGTGACCATTTCAACAGCAATGACTTGTACTTTAAGGAGATTTGTTGGTGATATTTGCGCATTTAGGACAAAAGACTTTACCAAATAGTCAACTGAAGCACTGAAATAAATGCGGACTTTGCAAAAATTTACTAATGATGTCAAAAATGGCCTCTAGTAATAAAACTGAAGTCCCTGCAAAAAAAAAGAGGGTTTATAACACAAACCATTTGATTTTATGTATGAGAAAGAATTACCACCAGTAGGTTATTATCAAGCAGCTTAAAAAAATCTGGAAGAAACAGCACCCTGAAGGCAATATGGCAAGTAACCAGCAAGTGCCTGTTTTATTGCAGCATTTATACAAGCAGAACACTCTATTACTATAACGACATCCCTTTCACAGCTGATCCTTTCCTCTTGCCACGATACTTTGCCTCCTCTTGAGAAGCTGTCCTTAGTGCAACACCAGTCCATTCTCAGAGTGTCTCAGACAAAAAAAGTAGTACACAAGCAGTCTCTCACTACTGTGGACTGGGTACCTTTTAAGTCCTTGCCCTCTTGCAAAGGGAATGATCAGCACTCCAGAGAAGAGGAGTACAAAAAAAAAAGATGGTTGTTCCCACCTGCCATCCCTAGTGCTGGCAAAGATGGCCAGACAAGCAGTCGTGCCAGAAAGCTATCTGAGGAATTTCTCTCTTTCTCTGAGACAGAATCTCTCTGGCAACTCTCCATGGGCCCTGCTGCTTTCCGCAGGACTTGTCATGGACAAGTGTCAGTAAGCAACAAGCTTCACAATCCACGGGAAACTGAACTCAGGTGCTGCAGGCAAGCCCCAAATTACTACAGAGAGGTAGAACTTACACAGCAGATGCAGCTACATGACAAAAGTCTGAAGGGGTTCTTGAGTTCAAGTAAACTCTGGATCAATACAATTCCTGATTTAGGCGGTTATGACAAAAACTGCAGAGTATTTAATGTTGCCTCTGCATTTCTGGTTTTGGGACACTAAAGTAACACTCCAGTATACATGTATTTATGACACAGAGGCAGCTGGGAATCCTGAAAGATGAGCAAATGGCAAGCCAGAGATTTTGGTGTCTGGTTAGTCTTGGATGGGGGCAATACTGTAAAACACTGAAGTGAGCATATGAAGGAGACAGATCACTGCAGCTATTTGAATTATTATATTTAGTTCTGGGCTGCAGCCAGGAATTTACTAAAGAAATTAATGAGGTAGATAGTATTAGAAGCCAATATACCTTGGTTGCTTCTTTCTGTTCCTCTGCTGGAGGCTGTCATCCCTCTAGTAATGCAAATGAACAGATCTTGTGAGCCTCTCTCACCTACTCCAGCAGAAATTAAGCGTCTTAGTTTAAGCCCCCTTCACCAGTAAGTTAAGTTAACTCACTTGTCATTATGCTGAACCAGAGAAAAATAACGTTCTGTTGTCTATTCTGTGAGATTGCAGCTTTTAGCAGAGGTTTAGTAATGAACAGCTGAAGGACAATAATATCTTAAACCATCACAGCTGCTTCTGTGATGATTGTCTGAGAGGACCTCAGTGTTCACGTACTGAGATGCATACACAGGGAGGGTCATACATATGCTAGCTGCTACAGCACGCTTACAGATTCCAGAATCAAAAAATAGGATATAGATGTGATTCAGATGCCTAAGCGCTGGCGTCTATTGGCATCTAGTGTAATTTAAGATGGTGGAAACCAGACATCAGTGCAAGCTGGCAGGTATGATTTGGGACCTATGGAAAATCTGCATTGTTGTGAAGGTGCAGCTAGAGGTCAGAAGGCTACCTCATGGTTCTATCCTACTTGCACTACTGCAAGAAAAGTACATTTAGGCAACTCATTCTTAAAATAATTTGCTTGATTAGAAGGACTGGGAACATGTTTTTAAAATTAAAAATTCAGAAAAGGAATTTTTTTAATCCTTTTTTTTTTTCTTTGGGTAAGATCAATGGTAAACTTCCTATTGTTATTGAGCAAGGACAGAATTAGACTGACACTGTATGCTTTTGCAGGTCATACCCTCCCAGTCTGGAATACAATATAAAGGCTGGATTCTGCAGCTCTAAGTGTATAGAATATCTGGAGACTTGCCTATAAGACACTGGTGAGCACTTATATTTATAAATACACTGTCATCACAATTTTCAGTTTCCAAAAGCATCACTGTTACCTTCTTCTGTTGAAAACAGTCTTTTAAACACTACTTGCATACTGCTGTTCAAAGCTCAAGGAGAATCAGATTTGCATTGGAAAGATGTCTCAACAAGTGCCACTTCCTCTGTACGATTACTTATATTCTGAACCACTTTGTTAGCCTACATGTGCTGCCAAGCCAGAAAACACGCACTCAAGTGCTGCCATGTAATTTCTAACAGTCATCAGCTGGCAAGAGTGTGAAGGATTAAGGATGGGTGTAGCACAGCCCCAGGACCAAGAGTCTCAGTCTTGTGATGACATCTACTGGCTAACCAGAATGGTGCTAACCCACCTGTAGGAAAGCTCACTCCAACATTTTCCATTATTTAACATTTTAGGTACTTGATGCATCTGACCTCAGAAAGATGAGGTTAAAAGAGCAAGGAAAATAAGGGCCTATAGACAAACTCTACCTCTGCTAGTGATGCTTATTCTGAGTATGTATCTTGCTTTCTCCCATAGAGCAGAAATGAAAACTAGATCTATGTGCTGAGCTATATTTGGAACGTATTGCAGGTAAAGATTTCCTTACTGTAGCAGCTTTTCAGCTTTGTTTTTTTTCAGTCCATCTTCTTTTCTCTTCTGTGAACGTGAACCCCTTCTAAAATTTCTGTAGTTATCTGTCTCCAAAAAGGTTTTATATGAACTTCCACCTCTAACCTGCCAAACGCATGTAAGCCAAATTTTCTTCTTATCTGATAGTACTAGGTCCTCATCTGCTATATTATTTAGACATCCCTTTTGCAGTCTAGCCAGTTCCCCCACCAACTCACTTCCAGCCCTTTCATCTTTGTTGCCAGCATGTGTTTCATAGCACTCACTTCCAAATAGCACTATGAGTTAAAGGCCCCATAAAGTTGATTAATTCAAAGTGTCATCCAAATAGCCAATCCTGCACGACTCTGGCACAAAAAACTGTTCCTTGCCAACAGAGCCCAATCCCTTGTAGCTCTGCCCCTTGCAGCAAACCTGTTCCCTTCTCCTTTACTAGTCCAACACTGAACGAGCACAGCCTGCTCTCAGCCTCCGTATACACATGGTGCAACCCTTGAAAAAGCGAGCTGAAGCATAAGATATCAGCCCTTCTTGATTCCTGCTCTCTGTCTACTCAGCAGGGACAANACCCACTTCCTAATAGCACTATGAGTTAAAGGTCCCATAAAGCTGATTAATTCAAAGTGTCATCCGAATAGCCAATCCTGCACGACTGGCACAAAAAACTGTTCCTTGCCATCAGAGCCCAGTCCCTTGTAGCTTTGTCCCTTGCAGCACACCTGTTCCCTTCTTCTTTACTAGGCCAACACTGAACGAGCACAGCCTGCTCTCAGCCTCCATATACACATGGTGCAACCCTTGGCTCAGTAGTGCTCTGGCCAGGGGACCACTCTTGAAAGAGCAAGCTGAAGTATAAGATATCAGTCCTTCTTGATTCCTGTTCTCTGTCTACTCAGCAGGGACAATACACTGCAAGGGGGTGGAATGCAAATTTTCAATACATTTTCTGCAAGTTCACTATCTGTAGCATGAGCTGAGGAGGTTATTAATAGTCTTCATCCTAGTATTTTCACTACAGCAGAAGGAATTCAGAAATAATACCAAAGAAAGTATGGAAGTCAAAAAAGGTTATACAGAAAGGAAACAAAAATGCCAAGTCTGGTTTTGCCAAACAAAGTGTAAAATACAAATTTCATACAGGAAAAATCTAAGATTTTTCGAATGTGCTCATTCCTACTTGGAGTTTATTAGCTTCAAAGGACCATCATAAGAATGTCATTCAAAGGATCAATCAAACATCCCCCTTAAAGTATACATATTAAATCTTCCAAAAGTATCATTCCTTACAGTTGTACGATTATTTTCTTCCTTGATATAGCATTCACATTATAACTGAGTTCACTCCGTTCAAGTCCATTTAGGCTAAGTTGAAATGGACAAAACTAAAGTTGCTCTAGAATGATTCTCCAGAACAAAGGTATTGTGTTCATAGCTGATGAGCTACACTAAATGGAGTTAGAATGGACTTCCTTGACCAGGCAGCAACCTTAATATAAAAGCACTAACCTGCTGGATTTGGCAGATTTTGTACATAGGCATGACTCAGACTAAAGCCAACTCTAGAGCTCTAACTTACTGGAAAAGTAAGTAATTAAACTAAAGGACAAAATCTGCTATTAGCAGTCTATTATACCTGTAAATAATGAAGTTCAGAAAATTATATCTTCCCCCTCTTCTCATTTACTGGAAGTCCTTTAACATTTTTTGATCGCAACACAAACACTAAATTAAAGATTCTGCCCAATAACTAATCAATATTCCTGCTTTTCAAGAATGACCTTTCAAAGGCGTAAGGTAGTAGACATCCCTGGGTAACATAAAAGGTATTTCAAACTGTCACATGAGCAGGAGCATTGCCAGAAGCCAGCTATTACTTTGGAAGTACCCTTAGTGGTCATTCAGTTGGTTTGTGTAGTTTCTTTCTTCTTTTCTTCCCCCTAGCTAGGACCAATTATTTGACACAGATCTGAAAGCACACAGGCAGCTCCCTCTGAGGTCAGGAAACAACTACTTAATGTATTCTGCTTTCAACTGTGCTAATGAATGGGTAACTCCTAGGTTAAAAATTATCCTTCAAGTTTTATGTACATTATACCAGAAAGGGCAGGGGAAAAAAAGAGTGAATTAAACCCACTGCTTGTTGTATGTTTAACATATATTCACCAAAATAAATGTATTAAGTGCTGCTAATCACATGTTTGCTAACAAATATTTTTGATACTTATGCTAATGCCAGCACCTAGGAAAAAAAAGAATATCAATGTTAAAATAGTTCCTAAGAAGTTTTAAGTATAATTTATATTACAAAGGCAAAAAGTTTTCATGTATTTTCTGTTTCAGTGCTTTCCAAGATTCATTCCACATTTCCCTGAGAAAAATGTGGCAACGCTCAGGTTTTAACAAATCACGTGATTATCTCCTTTATTTTACATAGTTGTGTAAAAATTTGGCCCTCATACAGTAAACTTCCTATACTAAATTCTGAACATAGTACAGTGTTGAGTTTACAGTTCCCTTTTCCAGTGGCCACAGATACACACAGCAAAAAAACCCCAAAATATGGAGGGGGGGGGAAAATGTACAGAAGTATATTGTTCATGAGCCAGATATGGTGCAAAAAATATGTTCTTACACTGCAGACTCACTTCAGCAGGTTGTTGGTAGCTTCCTAGCTACTTAGGGAGGTGTGATTTATTATGAGCACAGACTTTGTCAAGCGAGCAAGAAATAAATACACGTAAATCCCATTCCACAATTTCCATGGCTGAGCCTGTAACTTGAACACCTGCAGTATCATGCTCTAGCTTTTTCTGCTTCACAGCACCGCACATTGTAGGAGTGAGCTGCAATCAAGGACTGAATATGGCTTGCTTTGTCAGAGTAAGAGGGAGGTTGTTAAGGTACAGAGCCACAAGGATACAATCTACAAGCGAGCCATGATCAACAGAGCCCTGCTAAAATGTGTGTTTTCCAGGAACAGCTTAGTGTCACAGCCCAGCTTTTATCATAGAACTTGACATGTCCCATCAAGTGATGTGATGCAGCCCATTGGCAATGAGCATACTAGGCTGTGAGCAGGCACTGAGAGTGCTTCACATACCTGGGAGCTTTGCAGGTATTACCTTTCTGCCAGTTTCCCAAACCACTCCTGGATTCCAAATAAAATGAGAATTCCTTTGCTAGGACTGGCAGTAATAAACAGTACAAATGTGTTCATCACAGCCCTTGAGAGTTCCACGAAACAGATCAAACGTATTCCTGATGCAGTTCTTCAGGGCAGTCCTGTGCAGGAGTACAAAGGTGAGGTTTCCCTGGCTCAGTGCCATGTGTGGTCCCCTGAAGGTTCAGTAAAGAAAGCACTGTTCTGCCAATCTCCCCCACACAGCTCAACCCATTTCTTCTGAACACCTATGTGTAGCTCACAGTCACCTCTCCTCCTCTGCTAGCTAACAAATTGGATCTTTCGAGCCCGCAGCCCATCCATTTTTCTTTCTATAGCCCATATTAGTATATACAACATCCAAATCTGTAAAAAAAAGCCCTAGGCACTGGAGACATAGTGCAGAAGTCTAGTCAGAGTTTAAAGCACGGCACTGCAAGCAGCCTGATGAAAATTCTACTAAATATTGCAATCATTACGTGTTTTGCAAACCCCCCCCCCATTGGATTACATTGAAATAAATAATCAATTCCACACACCCAGCAAATCAAAGAAAATCTCAAAAGGAGAATCTTCTATCCATGTAAGTATGATTTGCATGCATGCCATCAGTCCCTGTTTGTGATGTATTTCTTAGCCATATTCTAAAACACAAGTAATTTTATTCTCTGATACAATAGGACATTCTTTGTTTCAGTTCCTTTAAGGTCTGTACCTAGACAACAGAAAGAAAGGGCAGCATTCATCTTGTCCCAAGACAGCTATCTAAAATAAAACTAAGTTTTAAGTTTGCTGAAATAAATGCCCTCCTTGAAAGATTGTTTAAAGATGCTGTAAGCTAAATAAGAACACCGAAAGGAAGATAGAGGTTTTTTAACTACCATTGTGAACTGTGACACAGAGACTAAGGTTTATACCGAAGATTACTAGCCAGATGAGACATGACTGAAAAACTGAATAGATTTCAATCTCGGCTTGGTGTAGTGCTTTACTCCAACCTATTATTTTCTCCTCAAGCATGACAGATAAAGATCTTCCGAAGTGACAACAGAAGGAGATGAGAGGATAGGTTTAAAACAAAATATTTTTATGTGTGTCTCTGTGACCATACTTAAGGGACTTGAAAAGAATTTAATTTCTCAGGATAATTTATTTTAATTTATTTTTTTAAAGTAGGATCAGGTTTCTATTAAAATGAAAAATGCATTTTTAAATACCTCCTTAATCAAGTCACTGAAAAAATCCTATCCTACAAAGGACACATGTAACTGTATACAGTCTTGTGACAAAAGACCAGTCTGCTGACATTCCTATCCCCATGAGAAAAATCAGGTGGCATAAAGTTTTAAGATTTAGGTCTGGGTATAACCAGCATTGTATTCTCTATCGTAAATTTTGAAGTGCACGTCTACCAATACAGAATTACACTTAATTCTGTATTATCCAGGGTTAAGGTTAAGGGGCCTGGGAAAACCCAGAAAATGGGAAAAATAACAAGGGAATTATGAGACATGCTGGGGAGGATGATGTTCAGATAGGCAAGCAGCTCTGTAGGGCATCAGGTCAACTTTAGCACAGGGTGGAAGCAATTAGTTCAGCCCTCAAATAAACTGCGAGTTTGCTTATATCATTAATCCTAAATTCCTCTCTGAAGTTCTCCCTTACCAGATAAAATTTTCAAAAACATCTGAATGACTCAGGAACTACTTCTTTTTTTGCGAAACTTTACATGTATCTCTAGTACAAGAGATTAGAAGAGTCCCAAGACCTCCAGTTATACAGCAGGGTGTCAGTTCCACTTTATGAGGCACAGAGGTGACAAGCCCACCAGAGATGACTGCTTCACTGGCAGATCTCAACTGGTACGAAGACAAAACCATAATTTATCTTTCTAGGACAATGAACAACTCTACCTGTATTGCAAGGGGATGCACTATTCCCAGGTTTTATGTCTATTTTCATATTTTATATTCCTGCCCAGACACCGAAGAAGGCAGACAAGGGAACAATACATTCATAGGTGAATCTGAACTCATTTTACTTTGATGTAACTTTTTCTTTTTTAAATCCAGTTTAAAAAATGAATTTTTCTCTGCATGTTTATTAAAACACAGGATTGCTTTTCAGAACATCCTATTCATGATATGCAATGTACTAACTTGCAAATGTCCACACTTGCTAAGAAAAATACAGAAACAATACAATTAAAGAGAGCAGTAGATCCAATGACAACTAAGATTGTCAATGTGGTGTTTTAAACCTGCATGCAATCAGGACAGCTTTCTAAATAGCACATACTAATTTGGACATGCCAGGCACACCAAGATATGCTTCAAATGAGTGGTAAAAGGAAAGTTGGGCCTGGCTGGATGGCTGGGGCCAAACAGTCATGGTAAATAAGAGTGTTAAACCCAGTTGGAGGCTTGTCACAAGTGGTGTTCCCCAGGGCTCACCCCATCCCTGGAAACATTCCAGGCTCACCCCATCCCTGGAAACATTCAAGATCAGGCTGGACGGGGCTCTGAGCAACCTGATCTGACTGAAGATGGCCCTGCTTACTGCAAGGGGATTAGACTAAACTTTAAAGATCCCTTCCAACCCAAACTATTCTGTACTTACATGATTCTGTGATTCTATCACTGATCTGCAGAAGCAGTCTGGAGTCCTAGGAGTAGCTGCTTATGCAGACTTCTATGTTGTCACTGCCATGTTTTTTAACTAAGTAGTTTAAAACTAGGTGCCATATATCTGTATGTGCTGCAACTGCTCATTTAAATTGCAGTCCATAATGGCAATGCATGATCCCAAAAGCTGGGATCTGTTCATTGGATAGGGTACCGTCACTTTCTCTGTGTTCAGGGTAGGGTGTGATGTAGAACTGCTCTTCCTCTGCAGCATGACAGTGTTCTGCTCCAGCAGACTGCCTAAGACATGAGCAAGGCAATGTAACTTTTGTGAGTCTAAGGATTTGGACATTATTTTGCTAGATTAGCCTCTTTTCAGGTTAAAAGCTAACATTTTTACCTTTTATCAGATAAATCTAGGCTTGCTGATGCTCCTTCTCACTAGTCTTATCCCTAAGCTCTTCTTGAAGATAGTGGGAGGATTGCTGGAGTAATGGTCATGTTAGAAAAAACAAGTTTTGACTGTCATTTACCGAGGAAACAGGTGTGGTGGGTTAATGTGTTACTAAGTCCCCCTCTGTGAGCCTTTTTACAGACTCAGCAGAGTGGTATGCATATGTTAGTAACGCCAATGTTAGTCTAGCTCTGTAGCAGTGCAAGCATTGATTCTGAACTAGGAATGAGTGTTTAGGGGAAGGGACATGTAGTCTATTTCATTAATGCTGCTAGAAGTCTGCCAGCAATGTAAGAAGAGGGTAGATGGCTTGGGGGATTACTGTCTTAAAGCTACTACAGCATAGAAGCTTAGAATCGCTAGGTAAAATTACTTCGAGATCACTGAGTCCAACCACACTTGTCTCTTACTAAATCATATCTCTAAGCACTTCACCTACCCATCTTTTAAATACTCCCAGGGATGGTGACTCAAGCAGCTCCCTTGGCAGCCTGCTCCAGCACTTCACCCCTCTCATTGTAAAATATTTCTTCCTTATATCTAGTCTAAATCTCCTCTCTTTTATTTTAAAACCATTACACCGTATTATGTCAGAAGAGGCCCTGCTAAGAAGTTTCTTATTGGTCCCCTTTAAGTACTCAAGGGCTGTAGTAAGGTCTCCCTGGAGCCTTCCCTTCTCCAGACTGAAAAACTCCAGCTCTCTCAGCCTTTCTTCATAGGAGACATGTTCTAGCCTTCTGATGACTTCTATGGCTCTCCTTTGGACCCACTCCAACGGGTCCATGTCTCTCCTGTGCTGAGGGCTCCAGAGCTGGATGCCATACTGAATCACAAGCTGAATTCCAAGCTGCTGAGGCTACAGTGTTATCAGTACTTTGGTTCAAATGTTATCATCAGTTCAGGTACCTTTCTATAGTCATTATTCAGCCTTATAATTAGCCTGCTGTGATTTACACACAGCATCCATCATGAGTACAGGCTTTACGTATCCTTTGATGCAGCATAGAATCACCGTGAATGTTGAAACTCACTTTCAAACTTAGGTCATGGTATCACCTTATCTAGTAGTTCAAAAAGATTTTATTTCCTTGTATAAAATAACCTGGTTAACTGCAACATTGATGCAATATTCTCAGATACTCTGTCCATCAAAATAATTTCTATTAAGCCATAAGATAGCTCACTGCTACACTATTTGGGAAATTAGAAAACCCTCATTGCTGTTGTATATGCAAATATAAAGTACTGTGATTTACTGCACAGTAGGAGATTATGTTAGGTAAAAAAATTGTAGCACCAAGTGCAAACACAAACAAGAGATTTGGCATGCATCTGCATGCACCATCCACGCACCCTCCACAAACAAGAACATCTTCAGAAAGAAATCCCCAGTGGCAACAATTTCTTGGTTACACAAAAGGGATAGTAAATATCAGAGTAAATCAGACATTGCATGTCTGAACAAAGATGGTGCAATGTCTTGTTTTATTATAGCAGCATCTGTTTTTTTCCCAGTAGAGACAACAACGGACAGCCACTGACTGAAAAGGAGAACACGAGAACAGCAGTCTGTTCACAATGAGGCTGCTTAGAGTTTCTTTATCAACCATTTTCACTGCTCATTGAATTTTTCATTTTAAAATAAATATTTTGATAAATGCGAGCAACATTGAGAATTACCAATGCATATACATACCCAATGGAGGGATGTCATGAGAGGGTGACAGACTCTTCTCAGAGGTGCCCAGTGAAAGGACAAGAAACAATGAGGACAAATTGAATTACAAGATGCATTCAAATATGAATAAGAGTTTAAAGAGTTTTAAGAGTGTTGAAACAGATCACATTGCCCAGAGAGGTTGTAGTGTCTCCATCCTTAGAGATACTCAAAACCTGACTAGGCTCATTTTAGATAACCTGCTCTAGTTGATGTTGCTCTGCACAGGGGTATATATGATCTCCAGACATGCCTTGAAACCACAGTTATTCTGTGATTCTATGGTTTACATAAAGTCATGTAAAAAGTATGAAGAATTAGGAATAAAATTCATTTTAACAACTTCATCTCAAAGCCATCCTTTCTCCACTTAGAGACACAAATATTCAATGCAAACATGTCTTTGTTTCCTTAAGTTCACAGCTAATAGTTTCACTGTATTTCTTGTATGCACATGTGTGCAAAAACACATGATCAGGACACTCCATTAAGTATCTGGAAAATGTAACAAAATATCTGTAATTAAATTTTTTGTAGGATTTTGGTTTCAATTTCATAATCTTCAGTGCTCAACTCCCTATTTTCTCTAATTACCTGTTGTATTTTAAGATTATACACAGTAGATATAATTTTTGCTTGCATCTCTAAGCATTTTATTTCATCTGAATCATAGCTTCTTGGTATTTGATTCCACTAAAAATTATCTCTGTTTTTTCTCATTTATTTAGATAAAAGGAATGGCCATTGCACATGAAAGTGTTTTGCCAAATTTACAGCAAAGATAACACAATCATCAGCTCATTAAAACTGTTGTCAGTATCTACCGCATATGTTGTGGTAATTAACTTCACAGAGAAATGAAGTGGAACCATGACCGTCTCTAAGCACCAGTAAAGCTGAAATGCACAACCTGAACTTTGGTTTTATTAGTAACAGATATTTAAACAAATGCACTGAAATTACTGTATAATAAGGTACTGTACAGTCCTTGGCCTATGACACACTTTAATAAACAGATACTTTGATATACTCTGAAATTCAGAGAACATAATGAAAAAAATACCATGTGGGTGAAAAGAACTGTAGAGTTTTCTTAGGCAAGGAAAGATGACAGAACATAAAATAAGCCCTAACATGTAAAATTTTAACTTACCTAGTGTCAAAATCAGACAAGCCTGCATGTCTACTTTAAGCTACATTAAATTTTATTCATCTTTTTAAACAGGATTTAAATTATTGGTTTCTATCCTATGGGGTCTTTTATTCACACTAAATTTTTCAATAATGTTAATTCCAGCACAGGAAATTGTATGTGGGAATTATGGAACTGTGTATATAGAAGCAACTTATTTTCCAAACTTCCACCAGTGACCAAGATGCACCATGACATCATGGAAGGCTTCTCAGTTTACATATTTTTATTAACAAACAAAAAAACCCCAAGAAGTTCCCTAGATCATTAGTTTTAGATTGACGTCCTTATAGAGCCAGGCTTATAAAAACATTTAATAACTTCACAGAAAAATGTGTAAAAATGTGTAAGACAATGTTGTTCTCATCAATTTAAAATATCCCCATCAACAACCACTGCCCTTTTCACTCACCATATTCTTTCATTGTCTCTTTTACAAAATAACTGTCTCAATGACAGTCCACAGTGATGTTCAGGTGCTATATATTTTGCAGGAGATCAGCAACTCAGCTGAACAACTCCACTGAGCTCAAAGACATCCTGTAGACTTACTCCACTGTGGCACCACAGACTTCCTCTATCCTTGAAAAAGGACCTGCTCTGAATAAGCTGCACCCTGATACCTCTGGTTTCCTCCCTATGATGCTCAACGAAGCCTCAAACTCATACGCTGTGAGAAGATGGGGACAAGGTACCCAGTAAATCGTAAGTGAAGAAGATCACCTGTCACAAGTGTTCATTTTAGGACTTTCCTGGACCCCCTTCAGCTCTCTATTTTTTCTGTAGGCCTAACAGCTCTGGGGTTTGTCATTTGTAAAGAAGCCTCCTTGCAGCTCACTCACAGATAACCACAGATTCAGCATGAAAGAAACTGCAGCATCCTCATTACTAAAATCCTGTGAACAATAGTAAGTTAAAAGTTAATCTCTACTAATCTTTACTCTTGCCTAATCCACACCTGAAGCACAACATCTGATCTCAGTGATGTGTGATGACTGTTTTAGCTACTGTAACAACTGTTTGTGAAGAGCTGTGAATATCAGGAGTGCCCTCATGAATTCATGAATGTCTGTTCATTTGTATTAACACAAAATAAAACCATAATTTTTTTAATACTCTGTTTTTAACCATAACACACATTACAGCAAGCTTTGCTGGCAGTTGTCCTCCAGAGAACATAAAGAAACAGCAATCTGCCTTCCTGCAACCAAAGGATAGTTTTAACTTTTAGCAACATCTAGGTTGTTTTCTGCTGATTTAAGTAAATGCCTACACTGCAGGGAAGCTCAGCTACTTTCTTAATTTCTATTTTTGTTTTATTCTAATTTTAATTTAACAGTACAATTCATGGGACTTGCTTCTTGAGTGATGTACTTGTCTTAGTCGCTTTCTTGTGCTTCCCTTTCACTTTTGCCTTCTGATTTTTTTTGTTGTTGTTGTTTAACACTTCTCACTCTAAAAGAGTTTAAGTGAGAGTTAGATCCCCATACACCTAGAGCAGGGAATTGTGCATGTAAAGTTAGTATGTTTCTTGTTGTTACTGTCAGCAGGAATATACATCTGAGTTGGAGGAAAAAAACCATTAAAATTAATTGTTTAATTACAAATGTGCATACTTTCAAGAACTATACGATGTTGCAACATAGGAAATAAAAACTTGCAGGCTGAGAAAAGAATGTGGGTCCTTTAGTCACTTTGATAAAGAGAAACAAGTGCCTGGAACTCAACTCTAAGTCAGTAAAACATAAAAATGAGTCAATTTGTGAGACATTCAATGAAATAGTAGAAAATAGAACACATCAAGGACACACGTGTATACTCCCAGACCATAGAATTACGAAGTAAGCTTTTCAGGATGTCCATGATGTAGAGCACTGACTGATCAATCATTAGTGCTTTAGTAGGCAAGTTTACAAATTCTGTTAAGCTAGCTAGAATACTGTCAAAAGTGGTAAGGTCACATCGATATCAATGTAATCAGACACAACAGAATGCACAGGCACAACTGGTAAAGGAAAATTACTAAGGGTATTCTATTACACTCCAAGAAAGCTGGGCAGGTCCCTCAGCTATTTAAAAGTAGATGCATCCAACTATATGTCCTACATAATTAAAACCCAATTAGATAGCTTATCCTTCTATGATATTTTTATCCAAATATAGATGATAGATTAGAATCTTCTTTTACAACCTGCATCCACAAATAAAATTGAAGAAGAGTGAAATTCATACTTGTCATCTCTATATGCCTATATTTTTTTCTAGTTGTTCCAGGCCCTCCTTACCATAAATGGAGAAATTAACATCCTGGGAGAGAAGCTCAACTAATATATTAGGTCTTCTTTTAGATTGAGATGGATATTTTGGACACCTTTGTTGAAACAAATGCCTGGTTAGACCTTCCATTTTCACAAAAATCTGCCTAGGGATGTATGCTACAAGCCTCCTCCAAATCTGGCCAACTACTATTAAATATAAGACATGTCTAGAATGCAAAATTATGATAATAATACATGACAGTGTACCTGCGCTAGCTTGATCTAGCCAGCACCCTAGGATTAGCAATTAAGGGATTGCAATGGAGGTTTTAGTGATGCTTGTTATTTATTTAGCATGTATATCCAGAACGTATATAGTGTTTCTGCTTGGAGTCATAAATGCTAGCATTCATGTGTGGCTTCTACTTCTACTCTAAACTATGTAGCTAGCTTGAAGTAAAACCAAATATGTTAGCACATACAATTACTAATACGTTTGCTACTCCTGTGTATCCTATTCAATGCCATTTAGCATACAGCTTTGTATTTTGGAAAGAAGCTGAACAACACTGCCCAAAGGGGAGTTCACAGAGAGGAAAAGAAGTTATTTTCTTACCTTAGCAAGGAAAAAGGCAAGGACAATGAAACTGCACAATATGTAATTAAAGGATTTTAAAAGAAGCCCAGTGAAAGAGCTACTTAAGAAAATAAATACAAAAAAATTCTGAATTTACTCATGGATATAACTTTGCATGAAAAGCTTCCCCCAAATACTTCATTTTATTCTTAATCCTTAGGCTTGTGTTATCAGCTTCTTGATGATCTCTTATAATTTCTACAGTAGAAAGGTGGGTAGGGCCTGAGAGCTGTAGTTTCAGATACTGTTACGAGGGAGAGTTAAAGGTTGACCTAAAAACTATTCTGTAGAAGCGTAAAAATATCTTCTGTCCATCTTACACAACCAAATAATCCTCTTTCACCAAAACTGGAGTCTTTCCTCTGCAGAAAAATGTGCATTTTTAAATATATTTTAAAACTGAATGCAGCTTGAAATGGTTTTCTTTATCTCCTTCCAGCATAGCTAGCTATCTGGGTAACAATATCTATAAGCAAAGGTCAGGGTAAAGACCTGTTTACGCAAAGCTGAGCAATGAAAGGGGAATACTTGCTTTTCTTCAGGTAGAAAGCCAGTTCAGGCATGTCAAGAATTCAAAGTTCAAAACTTAACTGTGAACCGCACAACTCACCAAATAAACCTACATATAAGAGTGAAGCAGGAAAGATACCCTATTAGAAAATATACTTGTTATATAAACTCACAGAGACTAGCTCAATGAAGGACTGAATACAGTCCTTTATACAGGCACACACATATATGCATAGTCCTTTTATAGCAGTGTATAAAACATTTAACTTACAGACCATCAGTTTAAGTCAGTAAAATTAAGCAAAAGCAACGTAACTATACATGGGCTGCTGGAGAGCTACAGGAGCAGGTAGTTACACAATTTAATCATAGCAGAAAGTCATCCATATCCCCCCCTTTTGTTATTATGTGACAGCACATCCATAGGGAAACCAGCAGCATCATGATCACGAATTTTCACTCTTATGTTGGAACTTTTCTGAGTAACACCAACCAGGTGTTGGATAACAGGTTGGATTACCTTTACGGTAATAATTTTGTAGGGGGGTGGAGAAAGCTGGCTAGTCTTGTTCTGCTTTCATTTGCAGGATGCTAGCCTTGTTCTGCTTTCGTTCTTCAGGGTGGGCTTACTCCATTTCATTATGTCAGAATACCCTGATTTAGCTAAGAAAACCAGGAAAATAGTGGAAGTCTAAAAAATACCGCACCTACTTTTCTATATAATATTATTTAGAAAAATCTGGCATATGATTTAATTTTGAACATAAAAAATAAAATACCAGTGAGTAAATTTCAGCTTTTTTAATTGTGAAATGCAAAAAGTTGTTTTAAAATTCAGTAAGACTGGGGGGTTTTTTTTGTTATGTTTTGTTGTTCTTTTGGGTTGTATATAAGTGCTGCTTACTCTTAGCATTTTTTTGTTAAAACTTCCCTAGGGTGAAAAATGTTAAGATAACATTGAGATTAACAAGATATACATTACAAGAATGTGGGGGGGTGGGAGAAGACTGTATGTTGAAATACTAAGCAAATACTGTTGCTAGTGACTATATGAAAAGATATAACAATCCACAGATTCTGAGGGCTCTACCACTGACCTTTCAGTCTTTAAATTCTTCACTTCTCAGCTACATGATTTGTCCTTCTATGAGTTTCACAGTACCACTTCTTAATTTCCCTGAGGATCTTGGAGGGGGGTCAGGGAGAATTAAGGATTATTTCTTAAATACACAATTTGGAAGAATGGTAATGGCAAGACTGTCCTGCAAATCAAGCATTCTCTCAGCTTCGCTGCTGACTCTAGCTGCACATAAAACCAGTATTAGTGGAGTTTCTATAAATTTCTGCTCCATGGATTTCAAATCCAAAAGAAGCCTGTATTATTATTTAGTTGGCTCTTCTGTATTAAAATAACATTTAATTCCATCCAGTAGCTTTCTGCTGGATATAGTTGAACAGGATTGTGGGCTTTTTTCAGTAAAATATCTGTTCTTGAAGACATTAGGAGAATTCATCATTTGCCTTGAAAACCTGCTAACAGTTAAAACCACTCACTCTTAAAAACTAGATTCCTATCTGTAACATGAGTTGATTTGCATTCAGCTCCCAACCACTGACCCCTGTTATTGCACTTCCTACCATAGGTTAAATATAGAAGTCAAGCATTCAAAACCTGACAGCAACTTACTACTTGTTTAGCAAAATCTTCATTATCGTTAAGTTTCATGAAACATTGCCTCTCAGGAAACTACACTTCCTAGTTTTTGTGAAAACTGACAAGATTCATGATCCTTCAAACAAAACATATCCACTTGTCCAAACTGTCATTTTATGAAACTCAGTGCTGGCTAAATGTTTAAGATCATTTTGTCATGTGATGCTATGTCAACTGCTGTGAAAGAAAGCCCATGTTAACTCTTTGTGGTAATCTTCATGATTAAATATTCTGTCCCACTGTAGCTATACTTATTGTGGAGGGGAAAAACAAACAAACAAAAACCAGAAGTGGACATAAACTAGAAGTATTTGCAACTCAGTTCACTGAATGAACCTGAAGAACTAAGCTACATGGACAGCAACCTTTAAAAACCTCACAAGTCACAATGAATACTATGAAGAAAAATGAACTGAAATTACTTTCCAGTACTGTTGAAAATGTATGAAAACCTGGGATTTAACCAAGGAATCTTTAGATGTCTTATGATACATTTTTGCACTGATGTGCATCTATTTTATGCAAAGAATACAGTAGAAGTACTGCAGGGAAAAAAAAAAAAAGATAACATAGAAGCTATTTTTTGATCAAAATAACACAATGCCTATTTTTGAAAGGACTGTTGGGCCAAATCAGGTTACATATGCATTTGCAAAAGCATGTTCCAAGTAGGAATTGCAGCTCCGTCCTAAAGAACACTCTTGCAGAAAATTTAAGTCAAGTTCATGGAAGAACTAGATTTATTGTCTTTCAGTTGTGGAAACCAAGGAAAAACTGTAACAGAATTATATCAGACCAACAAAGAGCAGATTCTTTGCATTTAAGAGCAACCTCTGAGGTACCTGAGTTGACTGAGACTTCCTTACAAGCAGGCATCTCCAGAAGTTATGCAGAGACTTCAGACCTCAACAGTTCAGCAACTAGAAATTGTTCCAGGACTGGCTAATAAATTATACTCAGATGCTTAGACAAATCTGGGACTTCAAAACAATGACTGAGGCCTGGTTTACATATGCAATTAAGGGAAGTGTAAAGAACCAGGAAAAATAGAAGTTACGTATTAGGAATTGTTTGTTCTAATGGGTAGCAACAGTAGTAACAAAGAGGAGGAAATAATTTAATCATATGATTTCAAGCAGAATTCCTGTGAGTGATGGTTATCAAACTACTAGAAATAACAGCAGTAACTACACAGAGACTAACAGACTAAAACTACATTTGCTTATTACTCAGTAGATTGAAATTATTACAACTTTTAAGACAAAAGGTTCAATTAGTGGATGTATTTCTCAGCTGGATTCCTTTGAGGCTTCTTTAAATTTGCAAGCACTCTGAGTAACAAAGTGTATTTTCTCAGCAACAGCTCTTTTGAAAGACAGAAAAGGGGGATTAGTTAAATCTAGGCTGTTTCAGGGAATGTAGTGGGGAGACTCAACAAAGAAGAAATAACAGACTTATCCTATACGCAAATATTTCCCTTACCTTTCTTATCCTCTTTCCTAAAGTGTTAGTAATCATCTGTTGGTCCTTAACTGGAATACGACGCAGATAAATTGTCATGAGCTGATCAAACTAAATCATATCTTCTTGAATTTACTTGTCCTATGAACCTAAAAATTCAGAAAAGGACCCCAAGTTGCAGTATAATTGAGGATGGTGGAGAAAACACAGGAATCACTGCAGGCTCACTACCCTGATGCAGAGATGTAGGTCAGTGAGTGCGTGCTGAATAGAGAACAGATACACATGTGTAAGATAGTTTAGAGGTAGAAAGTGCATTAGTACTGGCATCTTTTTTTTCTGAAAGAGAGTTATTTTACCATAAATAAATGAATGAATAAAACATTTTCCTGTCGTGCTTTTCTTCTCCATTCTTCCTAAGTTGAAATCCAAAAATTACGCATTATGTAATTTTACAGCGGAACCACTGCTGGTGAAAATTTTCCTGCTTATTCGAATAGCTTCACTATGATCCTTCTATGGATCTGAATCAATGTTTGAAAATAAGTACGAAGTATATAGTAGCCGTGCATCTTAAAATGACACACAGGACTCTCTTATGCTATTGCCATAATACCTGTATGACAAATGACCTTATGCCTATTTTCAAGTGGAGGATAAAATTAAGAGTTATATGAGAATACATGGATTCACGGGTTGGCTCGTATGTCCCAACGCTAAGAACTACAATCCCTCATTTTTAGACCTCCTCAACCACTGCACTCCATAGCTCCAATTTAATACATAAAGTCTTTCTATTCCAGGTACTCTGAAAGGTGAAGGACAGAGAGCTGGGAACTTAAGTGGACAATCCTAGACACAGACATAAGTGGAAAATCCTATGGACCAGGGAAAATAAGGAGCCAGGTGTTCACAGGAGGGAAGATTATGAAGGAGAAGAAAAGACTTTCCCACCATGCTGGATGGAGCAGAGTACTTGGGAGAGCTGATCAGCAATGCAAAAGGGCCTGGGTGTGATGCAGTGGGGCAGGAAGCCTGACCTGTGCTCAACAGTGAGCAGTTACTCATTCCACACAAAATGACCCTGCTTCAGTGAGAGATTCAGCTCACATTTCCTATAGCCTAAAGGCTACAGCAGTTATGTAGGAAATATCTAGTTAAGCTTCTTCAGGCAGCAGAGAAAATTGAGCACAGGTCTCAGGTATCAGCAATGAATGTTTTACAATATCCATCAACTTGTTAAGTAAAAATGAGACACTGGCAATCTCATGTCCATTTGTATGTTTAGAGTAATGCCCAAATCAGTCAAGAAACTTGAAAAAGCTTACTTCACCAGATGACCTATAAATCTTGCCAGTGCTGAAAGCTGGCCTGTTTGATACTCATATGATTTATGCAATCATAAGTAAACATGAAAGGGAAATAAGGGGCAAAATTGGATCAGAATTCAGAGCAATTGCTCCAGTGCCACGTCTAAATCTACTCGTATACACGGTGTCTCTAATTTTGTCATTGGTTATGGAGGAATCCTAAATTTATTATGGCTACAGATTCAGCACTTTAAAGACCTCCACTGATTAGGACAAATCCAGGACATAATCCCACTCAAAGGGTCTGATACAGAAGTTCTGCCTTTTGGATTTTAAATGTACAATACTGCATCACCTATTGCTGAGGAAGAAGCTGAGGGTGATGAACTCATGCATCTGTCAGAAAAAAAAAAGAACAGGTAATGACTAGTTTTCTCTTCCTTAGGATCTTATATCTCTATTCAAAAGATTCTCAGTACAGTTCTCTCAGTAGAAACATATTTGTGCACATAGTTCTACAAGTCCTCTACTGAATTGATAAGTCAGCTTACAGGGCATTAATGAGATCAAACAGTGTGGACAGTAAATGAATTCAGCACAAATCCCAGGAAAGTCTTAAAATAATATTCAGGGTATTCCAGTGGGTTTTTGGCTCTTGATCTCACATGCTCTGCCTGAAGAGGAGACTTCAGAATAAAAAAATCAAATATTTTGTGGGCCTTAAAATAAAAACTTTTAGGGTAAAATAGTTTTAGGGACAGCAAATAATGGCATGCTATTAGTTATGAGAACTTCATCTTCGATGACCTGCTCTTGAACATCACAGTAATAAATGAAAAAAATATTCTTATAGATTTCACTAATGCAGGATCAAACCACAAACCTCTAGGCACAAAGAGCTTCACTGGAGGCATTGGGCTTTGAATTAGGCTCCAAATGTTTCTTTAAAGGTATCCTTACAATTCCCTCTCTAATTATTCTGTTCTACCCTAACTACAAAGCTTTAAAGAGGCAGCAAGGTGTGTGGTAACAGCATTCCTACCGTCCTGAAGAAAATGCACATTATTCAGCAGAGCGACAGAAGTGCTATGCAGGTACTTAAGTTAAAAGTTATGAGATTGGAATCCTGGCAAACATTCAGGGCAATGCTGTATCAAGCTGAATGACTTAATGTTTTACTAATTACCTGAACTTAAACAAGCTAAAATCCTTCAGAAAGGGCAAAAATAGAAAAAAATTGTCTTTTCAAAGACCTTCCTAAGGGCCTACCCCTAACTGAAATTCTTTCTACTACTAAAACTAAAACCTAATTAATTAAATCTGTAAAAGAAATAATATCTGTTTTCCCCAGGGAAAACAAGCCACGACTTAAGAAATTCTTATCTAGACCAAACCCAAATAAAAATCAACACAGGTCAAATTCATTCATTAATTTACTTTAACAGGATTTTCACTCTAGTTGTATTACTCCTGGCTCCTAACTTCCTCTTCTTAAACTCTTCAACATCAATTATAAAGAACAAGTCACACGGAAAATCTGAACATCATCCAAACAGTCTGGGCTTATGAAATTAAACTGATGTCTTCCTTATCCCAAGAAGTATGCTAAGAGTTCGGTAAGTCAAGAATGGACCTTATATTCTAATATTTAGCAAGGCAAACAGAATAAATGTATATACCCATTATATATACCCATTCTTATAACTGTCTTTTCAAGCAGACTTACATTTCAGTCTGCATAATCTTACAGGCGCACACTCTTCTGGTTGGAAAACTGGTTGGATGGCTGGATGGTAAATGGAGTTAACTCCAGCCAGTTACAAGCGGGGTTCCCCAGGGCTCAGCGCCGGGTCCAGCCCTGTTCAATGTCTTTATCAATAACCTGGATGAAGGCATTGAGTGCACCCTTAGCAAGTTTGCAGATGACACTAATAAGTGTTGATCTGCTGGAGGGTAGGGAGGCTCTGCAAAGGGATCTGAACAGGCTGGACCGCTGGGCAGAGTCCAATGGCATGAGGCTTAACATGGCCTAGTGCCGGGTCCTGCACTTGGGGCAAAACAACCCTATGCAAAGCCACAGACAAGGAAAAGTCTGGTTAGAAAGCTGCCTAGACAGGAACCCGGGGTTGTTGGTCGACAGCCGACTGAACATGAGCCAGCAGTGTGCCCAGGTGGCCAAGAAGGCCAATGGCATCCTGGCTTGTATCAGACAC
>WAAB01008938.1:94597-115422 GCA_013389865.1 Piaya cayana
CCACAAGAAGGATGTTGAGGGTCTGGAGTGAGTCCAGAGAAGAGCGACAAAACTGGTGAATGGCCTGGAGAACAAGTCTTATGAGGAGCGCTGAGAGAGCTGGGGTTGTTTAGCCTGGAGAAGAGAGGGCTGAGGGGAGACATAAGTTCTCTATAACTACCTGAAAGCAGGTTGTAGAAAGGAGGGAGCTAGCCTCTTCTCCCAAGTGACAGGGAACAGGACAAGAGGTAATGGCCTCAAGCTCCACCATGGGAGGTTCACGCTGGACAAAAGAAAAAAAAAAAATCACGCAAGGTGTCATTGGGCACTGGAACAGGCTGCCCAGGGAGGTAGTTTAGTCCCCATCCCTGGAAGTGTTTAAAAGACAGACGGATGTGGTGCTGAGGAATATGTTTTAGTGGTTGACAAGGATTTTTAGACTCAATGATCCTGTGGGTCTTTTCCAACCTAGTGATTCTGTGAAAATTGTGAAAGATCTGCAGTTTCTTTCAGATATGTTTCTCTCTCTTGTATAAACACTACTTTTTAAAGAAATCAAGACACTTCTTTAGAAGCATTTCATCTACTAATCAAGCCAAGCTTTATGGAAACTTTTGGGGCTCCACTCGCAAGTGGAGTGAGGGCTATTCTGAATCCCTTGGAGAAAACAGGCTAGGAAATGAAACAAGCTTAACTGTTATGAGCAGGGATTCTTGACAGCTGTCAGTGTCCCTTCTCTCCTTTTGTTCTCCTCAAGACCTCTTCAGTCTATTTGAATGAAAAATATTTGCAACTAACAACCAATATAATTTCACAGGCTTATTATGGCTCACTTTAGGAATTAGTGTGTTTCTGCAGGTTCTCATGTCACTGATAATCAGTGTTATTCTTGAGAGTTCTCAATCCTTCCATGTAAGTGTTAGTGTCTCTCCTTAATCCCTTTAATTCATGGACTTTGACCTAATTTTACTGCTCGTTGTCATGCTTCTTTTGCTGTTAGTTGTATCTTATAATGCATCGTAAGAATAGAAAAGCTAAATGGTGGACTATTTTTAAGTAAAAAGCCTGCTAAGTGCTGTCTTGAGGATTATCTCCCTTGCCTCTCACTGGACCAGACCAAATGAAACCAATGGCACTATTCAGCTTAGCAAAGGAAGGAAGATTCAGCTCCAAAAGCTGAGCTGGTCAATTTTATTGTGAATGCAGTGTATTTTGAAAGTGTTATTATTATTCAGCATGTGATCTGAGCTTGAAACTAGGAAAATACATATTGCCATGTGATGGTGTGAAGAGATTCCCCTTCTATCCAACTAACCCAGCAGCAGGAATGCTCATTCTGCAAGGAAAAGAAAACTATTAGCCCTGGCTTCAAAGAGAACTGAACCCAAAATCTACCCACCTTAAACCCGGATCTAAACGAGCAGCTTAAGTACTACTCTGGAATGCACTGTTACAGCTATTTTATTCTGTGGAACATAGAACATATTAGCAGAAAAGTAGAAACACAGCAGGTAAAAAAGAGGGAAGAGCACACAGAAAAAAGGAGGATTTGTTGGCCCCATGGTAACTGTACTCATAGAATCACAGAATAGTTTGGGCTGAAAGGGACCTTAAAGATCATCTAGTTCCAACCCTCCTGCCACAGCAGGGACACCTCCCACAAGACCAGGCTGCCCAAGGCTCCATCCAACCTGGCCTTGAGAATGTCCAGGGATGGGGCAGCCACAGCTTCCTTGGGCAACTTGTGCCAGTGCCTCATCATCCTCAGGGTGAAGAAATTCTTCCTTATGCCTAGTCTAAATCCACTCCTCTCCAGTTTAAAGCCATTCCCCCTGGTCATACCACTGCAAGCCTTTGTGAACAGTCCCTCTTCAGCTTTCTTGTGCATCCCCTTCAGGTACTGGAAGGTTGCTATAAGATGTCCTCAGAGCCCTCTCTTCTCCAGGCTCTTTCAACCTGTCCTCATAGCAGAGGTGCTCCAGCCTTTGTAGCCTCATCTTTGTAGCCCCCCTCTGGACCCATTCCAACAGTCCCATATCCTTCTTACCCTGAGGATTCCAGAACCGGACACCATACCTCAGGTAGGGTCCCATGTGAGCAGAGTGGATGGGGCAGAATCCCCTCCCTTGACCTGCTGGCCACGCTTTTGATGCAGCCCAGGTTACGGCTGGACTTCTGGGCTGCAAGCACGCATTGCTGGCTCATGTTGAGCATCACATTGATGAACAGCCTTAAGTCCTTCTCCACACGACTGCTCTCAATCACATGATCCCTCATCCTGTACTGAAACTGCACATTGCCCTAACCCAGGTACAGGACCTCACACTTGGCCATGTGGAACCTCATGAGGTTCACACAGGCCCACTTCTCCAGCTTGTCCAGGTCCCTCTGGGCGATATCTTGCCCATATGGTGTGACAACTACACCACTCAGCTTGGTGTCATCACCAATAATAACTGAATATCCTGCAATAATCCAGGATAGGGAGCAGAGGAAAGCTTTGCTTTTGGTTAAAACTGCCATTTGAACCGAAGTAATTAAAAACAAACCCAAAAATTCTCTAGTTGAACCAAACAACTGCCTTTATTTCTCCTCTCCAAACCCCATTTTGTTTTATTTGGATAAAGTAGACCTTTCTTTCTATGTATATATCTAGAAAATAAAGTGATGTTCAAGTTCAAACCCGAAAATACAATCATTTCCAGCAGTCATTCTTAAAATTTTCATAAAGTGAAACCAGTACAACTGGTACAGAAGGCAACAAATATCTTTCACTGAGATGAGTAAGGCCTGTACTAGGCTTTCTATACACCCCATGTAATTATGGCTACACAAAACACATAGCTACTCCTGTATACATTAATAGATATTAATTTTGCTGTGAATTTGCAGCCACATTCACAACATCTCCACGAACTAATGTTTTAATTACAAAATGGTTTATTTTGAGGGTTTTTTTTCTGCTTGTTTGTTTGTTTTTTAAAGAAATCGTAGTGTCAAACTACTATTTAAATCCTTTGGTGACATTTACAGTAAGAAGCGTGACAAGTAGAAAATTGTTTGGGCACCAGCCTAGTGTATCAAAACAGCAGCAACAAGCCTGGCAACAGACCAGAATCCAACACAGTACTTGGCAAATGATGGCAAACATACTGCCAACATGTGATGCCCTCATTTTTAAGCCAAGGATAAATGTAATTGAGGTTTCTTGCCAGGACTAGTGTGCCCAAATGCCATGTGTGAGGTCAAGCAAGGATGTTGCAAATAACTGCCAATGATATTTTACCAGTCTGCTTCTAAAACTGTCTGATACTGAGTCCAAAATGTCTGTTCCTATACTATTATTACAGCTCATCCAGGAAAACCCTCTAGTGCTATGGCTTTGAAAAAGCACTGATAACTATTTTGTTTAATAACTCTACTCAGAAGTGTGCTACTATTCTCTCACACATTAATAAAGCCTACCAGAACGGTGGAATTCCTAACAATGTATTTTTTATTTAGTAAAATGAAGGATAACAGATGACAAAACTATATTTCACAAACTTAATTAAAGTTTTCTCTAACCAGTAGAACAGTGCTTCTCTAAGTAACATAATTTCTCATGTAAACACACTTGGGAAAAGTCTATTAAGTTTTCCCAGAAATTAGGTTTAAAGACTAACTTTAGGGAATTGTTCTTGAAAGATTCTTGCTTCAATGGGGATTTAAAATAATCTTAGTACAGGAGAATGCAGGGCTGTGTTAAGTCATTTAGGAATCTGTAATGAAAAGTTTAAATGAGATTTAGTTAATGATGTAAATCACCAGCTTCTGAGACCCTTGGCTTTGCAATGCTTTGGCTTTAAGTCAGAGAAGCTGCCCCAAAAGCTTGAAGTAAAAAAAAAAACTAAACTTGTTTCTTTCCTTCCCTAGTGATCCTCACATTCCTAAATCAGGCATAAGAATCTGTCATTACTTCCCCTTTGAAACCTTTTTACCCTTTAGGCACTGCACTGCAAGATACCACTTAGCAGCCCTATAAAAACAGTTTGTAGGACACCACTTAAGTACAGAGCAGAGAAGGAAGTTAGGTAAGGGAGGGACAGATTATAGTTCAATTTAGGGCTAAACATCAAATGAGTTTCTACCTTACAAAATATTTTTTTTTTGTTTTAGAATGCCCCAGGCTCAAACCAGCATTGTCTCACTTTTTCCTCAAAAGAGATGAATTTAATGGAACTGACTCTGTAATGCAAATACCATTAGTATGGCACCAGCCTCTTGCAACAAAAGATACTGCAAAACAGAACACACAAAACGAATTTCTGCCATAGATGATAGTTCCTTAAGCTCCAGAAAGACACATAGAGTAGGAGGAGAAGCAACCAAGGCAGACTACTGTGACAATGGCCCTAGTCAAACAATAAGCAGGTCAAGAACAAGGTTGTATTTTTGAAAATTTTTTAACAGATCACTGTTTAGAAGAGATGAACATGATTTTACATGGTCTGAATTTGAATATTGCAAAGTTACCCTCATCACCTAAGAAGAAAAAAGAATTTTTCTTATGCGAAGCAAAAATGAAGAAAACAGTACTCTTAACAGAGAAGCTCTGCTCTTTAACTGGCATTCAGAGTACTGCTGCAGTACTGCCACCTCAGTCACAATACCCATTGCTGGGCAAGGGAACATATTTGACTCTGGTACGACTTCTGAAGGCATGGGGTCTGAGCTGGAGTTTGAGTATAGTTCCAGCTTTGAAGTATGTTTGTTGCGTTCTACACAATCAGAAGAATATGGCCAAAAATTTGCCTTAAACCAGTTAAACCAGTTTCCCATTATTCAAAACTGCACAATTAACGTGAAAATATCTTCTACAGTTTGGAAAGGAAGGCTTTTAGATCCATATCCTTACTCAATTACTATGACTCACTGCAGTGGTATTATAAAAAAACAGAGAGGCAGGGCATAAAGGGAAAGTAAACAATAGACTTCAGTTTTAATTCTATTCTCAGTGCTAGTTTCTCATGTAAGGAGTAAAAATACTTCAGACAACTCATAAGACACATAGCATGAAATCATAACATGCAGTTTTCTGAAAAAAGCACAAGAGCTCAACACACTGGAGTTAATTTCTATGTCAATTTTCACTCCACAGATTAGTGCCACTTTCATAGCTAAAGCTCAAGCTCCATCCATATATTTGGCAGTGCCATAGATATCCAGTTTCCCTGAGCTTTCAGTAATATGAAAGTGCTGCAGACACTGCAGATTATCGTTAAGTTTATCAGATTTAGGTTACTCTGTGAGCCTGTTTTTCACTAATTAAAAGACTCAAGCATTTTCACCTGGATCTTTTTCTTCACCTGAGTCAGTTTCTCACTTCATACCACAAATATATTCATGAGTTCATCTATCAGTTTGGGTTTCCACTTTTTTATCTCCCCACAAGAAAAAAAAAATCCATTTTCCCTGGAAAACAACGTATTTTGTTTACCTTTTAAACTGTTCTGTGTTCTTTAAAAACAAATAAACAAAACCTGATTATTTTTTCCCAGAATGAGTATATGAAGGTGTTCTCAATTCGGTCTTATTCTTACCTTTTGTATCCTCTACAATCCTGCAAAATAGTATTAGTCAGGTGAATCCACATCAGTGACCTGAGAAAGATCTTTGACAAGCCACTGAGGATTCTGTTACGTTAGAATCAGAACTTGAGCTCTAAGCAACATGTACATCAGAAAAAATGCATCCATATGAATAGTCTTACAGGTGGAACCTTTAAAGAGGTAGGCAACTGTAACTGTAAATCAAAATGTAGGAAGTTTCTCAAGATAAAAGACTTACAAGAATAAGTGTAAAGAGCCTGGATAGGGAATAGAAAGGTAAAGCTACAGAAAGCCCAGGTATCAGAGTACTTAGAGAATTCAGTTTTTTCACTAGATGGTATTACCATTTCATCAACACTAGAAATAGTTCACAGTATGGGAAAGTCACAACAAAAATCCTACTCCAGGAGGTAACATCGATTTCCGTCAGTTAAATTCAATGTTCTTAAACTCCCAAAGTATACTTAAACTCCTTCTCTTTCAAGAACAAGAAGAGCACAGATCTCATGAGTACTCACCACCGTCTTCGACCATGAAATGAAAAATGTCACTGGTGGCATTGTCACCTCCTCGTAAAACATAGCATATCTTCATATCATCAATATCAGCTGGAAAGAGTCAAGAAAAACAGACTTTATTTTAAATGCTGAAGGTAGGAAACATTTTTACAGAAAACCTTGGATGTATTAGTTTAGCATCAATAGAGAGGTTAAGTTTCTCCAGCAGAGCTCAGGAACATAGTATTAACAGCATTGGGATTTTACTGATACCATTCATTCTCTCTCCCTTTACCTCCCCTCCCAGTGCCCTCTTTCTTTCAAGATGTATTTTCAAAAAAAACTTGAACAGAAATGTAGAAATATAGGCTCAATAGTCAGAGCTATTTCATATTTTTAGTGGTGCATTTTCTTAAACAGAGGTGCATCTCTACTAATATATTAATTCTGTCGTTCTTCATCCCGAGAAGGGCTGTAGAGGTCACAGAAAATCTGTGGCCAAAATGAGAGCAAAACCCAGGGTATTTTCTATGCTAAGTTTTACCCTTCATTCAAGAGGCAAGACCAGTTAGTCCACGTGACCCGCCCCCCATTCCCCCCAACCCTGCCTCTAGAACTACATCCAGTTCTGGCATGTGGTCTGTCTCTAGGAGAGAATATCTCTACACATTCTGCAACAGAGAGATTGCAATCGCTTCAGCCACCTGCAGAACTGTCCTCTCCACCAGACTACCCTTCCTATCAGCATGCTTGCAAAGGATATGTCATATAATCTATATGAAGTGCCACAAATTGTGCTCATACCCATACAGTGATTGACTGCTAGAAGAACCCAAACACTAGACAGACAAGAATACAGTAAAAAAAAAAAATCAAAGAGCAATTTTGAATCATCAATTGCAATAAAGGTAGTAAAATGTTAACAAATATTTATTAATACTCTGTTTTCTGGATTCTTTGTGCAGTGGTGAGAAACATGTAACACATAAGAACTATTCTGTCACTTTCTCTGAAAAATTTCTGTCAGTAAAAATCCATGTCTCGTACTTTTTTTTAAGAAAAAGTTTTGGAAATTAATATCACTAAGTACCACTCAAGTTCTCCTCCCATGTTAGGACATATGCATTACTAAAAAGACATTGAAAGCACTTTGTTAGAGTGCCTCAAAATTCTCAGTTCCATAAGCAGGCAGACATCTTCTAGGACAAACAAGAATATTATGAGCAAATACAAGCCATTGATGAATCTCTTCCATAAATATTTGAAAGCTAGATATCAAAAATTCATTGGGCTGTAAAAAGTATGCAAACAAACAGCTCTTCACATTGGTGCGGCAAACAAATCTTTCATCCCGCACCCATATAACTATTCAGCTCTGCTCATATGGGTAGCCTTATTAAAATCCATAGTTCCAATGTATATACAGATAAGCACTTGAGCCAATGTTTGCAGGACCAGGACCACCTAATGAAAAAGGAGCCACTTGTCATCCAAACATCGTAATTTTGCCATAAGAATTGCAAAGGAATGACCAATTTTCTGTTCATTAAGAACATGTTCAGAGTCACTCGAGCAATTCTACACTTTCCTTCTACATTCCATTAGGTTATGTGAATTATATTAAACCCTGCCTAGTTGTAAGCACAATCCATTACTGTATCACTGCAATTCCCGCTAAATGTTAATATGATACTGGAATTCTCCAACATAATTTTGAAATCCATCCAACATTATTTTCTATTAAAAAAAATTATCTCCACTAGATCAGGGCACTAATTTCCCATTTAAAATTCTGCAAAAATGATGTGGTTGTTAAGGGTTACATGCATTAATGTTTATTCTTTAAAAAACAAATGCACTTTACAACAGAATTCACTTGTCTCTTTGGGAACACCTGCCTGAAAGAGAAGATAAAAAGCATTATTGGGGCGAACACTGAAAAAAATCATTGCTTGCAAAGTGTTGTACATTTGGCTGGAAAATCCATGTAGAAATCTTTGGCCTCAGGAGAATACATGGAATGCTGAGACATCAATCAAGCTATATTACTGCTAAGGCAGATCCTTACTCTCCACTGTCCCTTCCCCTTCTTCCTCGCTCCTCAGCACACCTGTAGAGCTATACAATGGGAATTAGTCCTCCCTTACAAACTTACCCCCGTGAGACCAGAGACTCTCAAAACAGGGCTCAGGAGTCCGTCACACTTGGACCATTCAAAACATTATCCAAACATCAGTTAACTACTTGTTATATACCGCTAAACTTCTTCAAATATGACAGACTTGGCAGTTATACAATAGAATTTACCTACTTTTAAACAAATAATTTAATCTTTATGAATATCTACTAAGGAAAAATTCCAGCCCTGACTTGCAGAGATGAGTGCAGTGTGATTATGCATACACAATATTATGTGTAAGTATTTTTGCCCTAGGACAGCAGCATACTAGAAATTACCACGTGGTATTTTTATTTAAGCTTTCTCATTATTTATAAATATGAAATTATAAATGTGAAGCACAAATGAATCATAGTGAGTTAAGAGTGCTCCTTTTGGGAGCAATGAAAAAACTTAAGGACTGCTTAATGTATTCTAAGAATATTTTATTTTGTTACTATTCCTTGCCCTTCTCTCTCTCCGATTCAGATTGTTCTAAGAATTAAATATAAAAGAATAAAAAGTACCAACTGTTTGCAGTATTTGGGGGCCTTCTATCAAGAAGTTAATTCTTCCACACTCTAATACTCACTTTGACCAATTACAGCCCTATGAGCCTCATAAGCAAAATATTACCTACTGCAATTGTAGCAGAAATATTTGATGTTACTAGTTATAAATCCCCACACTGATTATTCCTGAACAAAATACACAACAAATATCTAGGACATATTACATTCTGCATTTTGACAGGAGGCTTTTAACTCATCATGAAAGCTAGGCTAATTTCGTTTCTAGCATTTGACAAAATTTTGTTGGCAGATATTGAAAAGCAATCCCAAGCAGAAGTCAGTAAGCTGTTTGCTAAACAATAGCTCTGCCCCTTCCTTCAGTTATAGGCAATCTCAAAAAACCAGACTACTCAAGCTGCTTGTACACAATGAATCTTCTTTCATCAATATTACTTCACTCAAAGTGGTCAGGCTTTGTGCTTATAGGACAACAGATCAAATCCAAGGAATGGCGGGGAAAGGTGCTAGACTATTAGGATGGACTTTGCAAACTATTAAGCAGCTCAAAACTCACCTGCACATGACCCTGGAAAGCCTCATCTGACTTCAAAGTTGGCCCAGTAGGGGCTGGACAAAATGACCTGCAGGGGTCCCTTACAACATAAATTGGAAGACTGTAATGATGTTTTACAAGCCCTATCAGGACCCACACATTAATGAAACTGGAACTATTCAGCATTTTATAAGAGGTAGCCCTATATGGCAGGATAGGACCCCTCAAAAAGGGGGTGATCAAAACATAAAAGGAAAGCTTATAACAACAAGTCCAACAGTCAATCCCGGAGCATCTCAAAAGTAAAACTATCACTCATGGCTGGTTGCAAAATCTGCAATCAAATTAGGATCATTAAGAATATGACAAAAGAGGTTACTCCTGGCCTGAACATTAGACAGTTATTTGTCTCAATATAGCATAACCATGAAATATGCATAAATTGGCTACGCTGGATTTGACAGTAATTTGTGCATTAATGGTAGTGGACGACAAGGTGAAGGATAACAGGGAACTACACATAGTTTTGTCTACACAGCTTGGTCTATGTAAGATCTGTGTCTCACATTACTTCTCAAAATTGTAGTCCTCTAGGTTCAGCCAAGAATTTTTGTCTCCCTGCCATGCACAATGTCTCCCATACCCAAACTGGCTACTGACAAGAGGGCATCTGAGGAAAAAGGAAAAATATTGTCTTTTATCCATGACCTGCACTCCCAGGTTATTCTATGACTTCCAGCAAATCAACTTTCCCTGTCTTCAGCACATGGATTACCCCTGTGTGAGCCTGATGCTTTCTGCCTTTCATGCAAGCTTTCCAGATATCTCTTCTCCCTCAGTGCTTGGCCCTGCATTCAGAAGACATTTTTATGTGCTTGCTTCATGAAATACAAACCATTCTATGAAGCATTTAGGAGGCTGGGAACAGAAATACCACAGGTGCTCAGATAGCATTTGTTCATAGAGGCCAAATGACAAAATTGTTGAAGAAACATGTATTTCTTAAAAACATACAACTCAAACCAAATTAAAGTGCTTGTGACAGTAACGTCAGGTAATCTGTGAAGTTTTATCACTTCCTGGGGATCCTTACTAGCTTTAAAACCAATTTCTTCTAAGGGTTGCCTGCTCCCCACCCAGCTCAGGCAGCCCCAGGATATTAAGAAAGCCTGTATGAAGACCAGTGAACATGACATGTGGTCAGACTGCAAAGAGAAAGTGAAGTAACAACTGCATCTCACAAATGTATGAGAATGGAATGTGCACCCCTCCCATTGAAAAAATGGGATATCACTGTGCTGCGCAATCATCTGCTTTCAAGGAACACCCACTCCATAATTCTTCATTCTCAAGCGTAAAACATAAAACAATAAAAAGTGATTATCTGTTTACTTGCTTATTCTTATTTTCTTTTGCTTTTTCCATATTCTGACAACAATACTCCTAATATTACTTCCAGCTCACTACTGAAGCCTCATATTTAAGGAGTTGTGGCAGTTCCCAAAGCTTAGACTAGGTTTGGTCCCTGCTCATCCACATTTTTGCACTAAGACTGCAAAACCTAAGGCACCTTAGCCATTAAAAAGTTCATCAAACTGTTTGCAAGATTTGATGTATCTGACAAGAACATCACTAACGCCAACATAGGAAACTTACAAGTACATTTTGCTCTGCAAAATGTAATACAGGCAATTGCAAATGTTCATCTTTAGCTTTCCCACCTACTTGGCCCAGTCTATCTGAACCCCTTTAACTTTGAATATCATGCTTTTGTGCTGTCTGTGCAGTCCCCAGCTGCAAGAGGCTCTAAGAAATCTCACCTGAGTTTTATAGTAATCAGCTATTAACTCATTGCAAAATAACATCAAAAATTCTCTGACAAATAGCTAACGCTCCCCTTTCAGTTGTAAATTACTTCATAGCCTTGTGTTGAGACCTTATTGCAGAACATACAGCACATGCAGGTTTTATCCTATTTATACCACTTAGTATTTCAGTTTCATGTTAAAATTAAGTACCACTGGCATCATTTTAAAACATTTATACTACCCTTTAATTTACCACAAACACTCAGTGGTTAAGATTTGCATAATTAAGGCAACAAATGAACTCATAATATATTATTTCCCCACGTTTGGGAAATGATTTTGCTTAGACTGTGTAGCAACTGATACCCTAGACATGGTATGACCGTTGGTTAATAATAGCTTGGCCACTCCTGTAACATTTTCTAAATAGAAATGTTTAAAGAAGGTACTCAGCCTCTAAAGATATGCAACAATGTGCAGCCCAATTCTGTTGTGAAAACTATTATCACTAATAAAAAGTCCAAATTACAGTCATTTGGACCATAAGCTTTCCAAACTGAAGATGCTCCTTTATTCACTATTTACCCAGTAGAACCCTTTTGCTGCTTAAAGCTGTCATAGATGCAAAAAATAACAGAAAGAACTGGAAAATAATAAAGTCATTATAAATAAGCTTGCTGCTGGAAAGTTTCTTCCATCAATTATTAAAGAGCCTAGCACAAAAAAGACTCTTCAGTGATATAAAGAAAGTATGGAGTGTTATAATACCTTGGGTGAAGTGGCTGATGCTATGGTTGCCTTTCCCCAGGTGGATCAGGAAGCCATGGCGTGGAGCCTCTGTGATTCTGATCCTGAGAGTAACGTGCAAACTGTCCCTGTCTTCCACTTTGAGCACCTTGTTGGTAATCAGAAACCCAATGTGACCTGTGGCCAGAACACGGAGAGTCTGAGCACCCTTGTTTATCACAACCTGAGGTACGCTGTTGTCCACAGCCATTACTCGAATCTTCACAGTCTGAGGTTTCCGTGTTTCAAACACAGTGTTGGGGAATACATAGAAATCTGTATGAGTGCCATCTGTAACAGTAAAGGAGAAGCTATCCTCCACTGATTCTGTGCCATCGTGTTTGTAGCTGATTAGATTTTCATTTAGATCTTGTTTAGTGAAGGTGGTGACTGGTTTGGAGTTATTGAACATGATCTGACCATGAACAGGTACTTGAGTGATTATAAATTTTAGCAATGTATCAGGTGTATCTCTATCTTCTGCAGTCAGTTCAAATGGGGTTATCAGTTTGTATTCATTTTCACTCACCACCAGGTTATGGATTGTGACAACGGGTTTCTTATTGTCCACATCACTGATAGAAATTCTGAAAGTACGAAATACAGGATTATAGCCATCAGTCACCTCAAACTCAAAGCTGTCCATTTTCACCTCATCTTCTGAAGTGTGAATGTAATAGATCTTATTGCCTGCTAATAGGAGTTGAGTAAAAGTGGAGATAGGTACCCCAGGTCGGTCTGTGCATTCAAGATGACCACGAACAGGGGCTCTAGTAATAGTGAAAACTAACTTCTCATCTGGACTATTCAGGTCACTGGTGCTAAGCAAATCAGTGGTAAGAGTTACCTTCCCTCCTTCCTTCAAAGAAACTCCCTTGCTGATGACATCCGGGAAGACAATATCAATGCTATCTATCGTCACATAAAAGTAGCGGTCAATGAGAGGATTTATTCCATCTGTCACATCAAACTTGATAAGATCACGAACACCTTGTTGGCCAAAATGCATATATCGAATTAAGTTTCTATCCACTTCATCTTGGGTGAAGTTCATCCCCAAGGTGATATTCTCAACTCCACCTGAAGGTCTTATTCTCTGCAGGATGCCTTGTCTTGGCCCATATTTTATAATGTATGTCAAGGTTTTATCTTCAGAATCTAGGTCAGTAGCCTTCAATATTCTGTTATGGATAGTTCTAGTTTCCCCTATTTCAATCTCCAAACCATCATTGATGGCCATTCTGGGCGTCTCATCATCTACAGGAATAACCATGATGAGTACTCTTTTCCTAACAGTATGTCTACCGTCTGTGAGTTTCACCTCAAAACTGTCCTCTTTTGTCTCAGAGTCATCATGTTCGTAGAGTATACTGGAGCTCTCTGTTATCTGATCCAAAGTGAAGCTCTCCACTAGGACGGTTCCGTTGACCAGCTGATTCACAATGTGGCCATGTCTGGGAAGTCTCGTAATTGTGAACAATAACTCATCAGGAGGGATGTCCGCATCAGCTGCGTTGAGGATAGGGGTATTGATAACCAGGCTCATGCCTTCCATCACAACAAACTCTCGCATAAAGATTTCAGGTTCTTCATCATTGATCGGTATAATGACAATAGAGAAAAAGTGCCTTTGGGAAAAGTTAATGCCATCAGAACAGCGGAAAGCAAACCTGTCTTCAACAGGCTCTACACCCCTGTGTATACTTTGGACATAAAAAATATGCCCTTGACGGAGGTCTTTCAAAGTAAAAGCACTTATAGCTAGACCTGCTCTGGATTTTTCAGATCCTGGGGCTGGTGAGATGTTTTCTACATACCCAGACGAGGGCTGAGCAACAATGGTGCAGAGTATATCATCATTAGGAGTATCCACATCCTCAGCCCTGAGATGAGCAGGAGTAATGACTCGTTTCTCACCTTCCATTACCATGAACTGCTCTCCCACAAAAATCTCTGGGGCTTGACTGTCAACAGGAAGAATGGTCACCAAGACTGAAACTCCTTGAACAACACTGCCCCTGACGCTCCATTCCTCAGACAGGTCAGACAAAGTAAGGTTGAAGGTATCTTCTTTGGGCAGAAGACCTATTTCACCACCAGTGTGAGCATATACCACTGCACCATCCAGCAAATCTCTCTGGGAAAATCTCTCTGCAGGCACCCCTTGGACCAGGATGTTCCCGTGCTGAGGAGGATCCTCTACAATGAAGGTCAGCATAAGGTCATCTGTGTCCTCATCTGTGCCCTGAATGACATTAGCAGTGATTTCAGCAGCACCGTTCTCCAGAACATCCAGGTAGGAACCAAGAGTGCCTGCGGGCAACCGCAGCCTAGGAACTTCATCATCAACTGGTTGCACGCTCATTTTTAGTGTGATAGGCACAAAATGAATGCCATCACTCACATCAAGCCCACAGGTATCACTGTTGGTCTCAGCACCACTGTGCACATATACCACCCTGCCTTGCCTGATATCCTCCAGGCCAAAGACACCTCCTGGTATCAAACTGTACCCAGAAAGCTGCAACTGGCCGTACCGAGGAGGCTGGGTCAGGATAAATCTGAGGCGGGCAAGCTCAGTGTCTGTGTCACTGGCATCCAGCTCACTGGGACTAAGGACATGGCTGCCTCCCTCAGGCAAATTGAAGCCAGTATTAGTGATTTCAGGAGGCTGGTTATCCACAGGCTGCAAGTAGATGGTGAAAGTCCCTTCAGCAACATTGCCAGCTGCATCTTGCACTTGATACTGGAACTGAATCAAATGAGGAGCCACTCCCAATTCTTCCTGTGGGGGACGGTACGATATCTTGTGATGATTGATCTGTGCCTGGGTGAAGTGAGTAACTTCCACAGAGTGATCCTCAGTCAGCACAAGGGATCCAAGGCGGGCTCCGTAAACATCTGGAGGGTGGTTAGTGTCAGTGTCAGTGGGGGGCTGAGTTATTGTATAGCGGAGTTCACGGTCCCCTGAATCCTGATCTGTGTAACACAAGTGCTTTCTCCGCAGTGGGGTTACTTGCTGCTCCGCAACTATTAAGTGCAGGCTGCTGCTACTATGCAGTTCTGGAGCTAATCTGTCTATAGGATGTACTCGGATCACAAAAGTCTGTGGTCCGGAGTGGTTGGGTGGGTCATTGTCATCCTGGATTCTAAAGATGAACTGGTCCAACACAACCCCAGGGCCAGGGCTGTGAGGCCCAAAGTGGTGGTAGTAGAGACGCCCTTCCACAATGTCCTGCTGCAGCCATTCTCTCACTGGTTTTTCATAGATAATAGAGCTCCCCGATAAACCTGGGGCCCTCCTCCAAGAAAAGCCCTCATCATCTTCCTCATCTTCCCAGTCAGGAGGTGCCTGCACTTGACGGAGCAGGAGCTGCCCAGCAGTGGGGCCAGACTCTACTGTAAAGAGCAGGACAGCATCCTGTGAGTCAATGTCAGTGGCGCTAAGAGCACGGGTGGTAATGGGCACCGTTTCACCTTCAGCCATGTCTAGCCCCGTGTTAGCATTGAGCAGGGGCGGCTGGTCATCGGTGGGCACCAGGGTAATGGGGAAAAGGAACTCGACACGGTGGCGCGAGCCACCATCTTCCAGTCGCAGCACCAGATTGTCACTGAGTGGAAAGTCACTGCCGTCATGCTGGTAGACGACCTGGCCTGCTGCCAGCTCAGCCACCGTGAAGTGTTTACGAGGGGCAGCAGGTTCTGGGGTGTCCTCCAGCAGAGTAAGGTGGCCGTGCCTCAGCCCCGCCACCACGCTCACCCTCACCTGCTCGAGGTCATCCTCATCGCTGATCACCAGGTTGGCATTGGGACCAGGGCCTGAGAGAGGCCGCGACTGCCCCTCGTAGAGCACGAGGCCAGTGTTGCGAGTCACCACAGGTGCCAGGGTGTTCATGGGCTTCACCACAATCACAAAGGCGAAGGGTTCCGAGGCGGCACCCTCAGGGTCCAACACTTCCAGCTCGAGCTCAAAGAGCCGCTCCCGATCGGAGTCCTCCACAGGTGGCTGGTAGGCGATGCGCAGCTCCCTCACATCCCGCTGGCTGAAGGAGGAGACGGGCAAGCTCCGGTCGTCAGTGCTGACCATGTGGCCCTGGCCAGGGCCAAAGGGCGACGTGATGTTGAAGAGCAGCAGGTCCGGCGGCGACTCGGCATCCTCGGCCGCGAGCATGTCAGGCGTGAGGGCGGTGAGGACGAACTGGTCCACCTCCATCATGAGCATGGCCAAGAAGCTGGGCTTGGGGGCCACGTTCTCGGTCCCGGCCCGGATCCGCACCAGCACCTGGAAGTACTCGCGCTTCAGCAGCGCCCCGGCGCCCGCCGCCTCCCGCAGCTCGGCCACCAGCGGCACCAGGTCGCGGTCGGGGGACCTGCCGGCCGCCGTGTGCCGGTAGCGCAGCCCCAGCCGCAGAAACTCCTCACAGTCCCACATGGAGGCGGGCACCGGCACGCCGCCCACCTCCTCCCCGCCCGCCGCCGCCGCCGCCGCGGGGACCCCCACGATCTCGCCGTAGCGGGGCAGCCCGGTCCCCGGCGGCAGGAGCCCCACGCGGCAGCGCTGCCGGCCCGGCTCGTAGGCGAACTCCAGGCTGCGCGCGTCCAGCGGGTCGCTGGTGCCCCGCAGACGCTCCACGGCGAGGGGCAGGCTGCGGGTGACGATCTCCAGCTGCGTGAACAGCACCTCCACCTGCAGCGCCAGCGGCAGCACCAGCGCGCGGCTCGCCGAGTCGTAGCGCAGCTGCAGCCGCACACGGTCGCGGGCGGGGCTGCGGCCGCCCAGGTGCCAGTACCGCACCTCGCGGGGCCCGAAGTCGCAGGGGAAGCGCCGGGGGCTCAGGCGGCCCGGCCGCCGCCACGGCGGGTCTTCGTCCAGCACGGTGAGGTGGCACCGGTCCCCCGGCTGCACCCGCAGCACGAGATCCCTGGCGGGGTCCAGCCAGGCGGAGCGCCCCAGGGGCACCCGCAGCCCGCGGTTGGCCACCACGACGTCGGCCGCCTCCGGCGCCCAGGGCGAGGACGCGGCGGCGCTGTCCGGGCTGGGCTCGCCGAGCCCCGAGCCGCCGGCCANGGCTCCCGCCGCGCTCTGAGCGGCTCCGCGCCGAGCGCCGCCGCGCCCCCCGCGCCCCGAGCGGCCAACGGGAGCCCGCGGGGGGGCGAGCCCGTGGGGAGCGATTGGACGCGGCCGCTCGCCAATCCCGCGAGCCCGAGCGGGGACAGCCGCCCCCCGCCCTCCCCCGGGCCCTCAACGGGTAGACGAGGAGGAGGCGCCGGGAGAGCCGCTCCGGCTCCGGCACTGCGGGAACGGGGCGGGAGAGGCGGGGGTCACGGGTCGCTTTGCTGGCAGCCACCGCGGGAGCGGCGCCGCCGAGCCCCCGTGTCAGGGGCGGGGGGAACGGCGGAGGAGCGCAGCCTGCACGCAGCGGAGCCTCCCTGCCCTCGGCTCGGATGTGGCTCCGCGGGGCAGAGCTGTAGCGGGGCAGAGCTGTAGCGGGGCAGAGCTGTAGCGGGGCTTCCTTCACAGCATCACAGGATCGCCAGGTTGGAAAAGACCCACCGGATCATCGAGTCCAACCATAACTATCAAACACTAAACCACGTCCCTCAGCGCCTCGTCCACCCGTACCTTAAACACCTCCAGGGAAGGTGAATCAGCCACCTCCTTGGGCAGCCTGTTCCAGTGCCCAATGACCCTTTCNAGGGAGAATAACCTCCCTGGACCTGCTGATCACGCTGTTTCCGATGCAAGCCAAGATGTCATTGGCTTTCTTGGCCATCTGGGCACACTGCTGGCCCATGTTGGGGTTTGGCTCCACGGGGCAGGGGTGCAGCGGGGTCCCTCTCCCTGCAGGGTGTGGGGCGGCGGCGCTGTCCCCTGGCTGCCCGAGCGCCGGGACCTGTTCAGCGGGGAGAGGGGAACGCGAGGAGGAGCGGCCCGAGCTGCCGCCCCGGTGGTGCAGCCCTGCCCGCCGCCACCGTGCTCTGCGCCGGAGGGAAGAAATCTTAACTATCTCCCGGGCAAACCCCATTAGTCAATATCCAGTTTCATTTCTCAGAGGGGACTGGTCGCAGCAGTGTCTGAGTAAAAGCTTCGCGGGATTTCTGCCTTCTCGTGTCTGCAGCTAAAAGCATGTTAATAAGAGCTTGTGAGCTTGCAGAAGTTACTTGTCTTTTAAAATCCTTCATGTAAGACTCTGACTTTTTATTCATGTTCTCTCACAGCTGCTTCTTACTGAAATGTGACCCACATTCTGTTTTAAGGAAAGTTTCTAGCGATAGAAAAGTAAAAATCACTAAGGAGGGGCAGATTAAAATGTTACCCAAGACATTTTGGAAGTGACTTGGTGTTAATTCGTTATTCCTGCTTTTAAGATAATCTCTGAAGTTATCCTTCAGTAGTGGAGCAAAATTATGGGATGTGATCTTGTTTTCTGTATGGAAAACCTGAATTTGGAATTTCACATGTGGGCACAGTCAGTCACGTTTGCATATAAGTATTTCCACAAATAATTCAGCTTGGTTTGGGGTACCAGAGACATCAGTGGACATCAGGTCTACGACAGTGGATTACTGTAGTTTGAGAGATGGATACTTATATATTCCGTTACTGACATACCTGTTGAAAACTGCAGAAAGCTAGTTTGTTAAACAAGGCTGTTATGGACTTGGGTGCAGCTGCAGGAGGTCGTAATTTTAGTAGTTAGACATCTAGCAAGGTTAGGCAACACTAATACAATTTCCCTGCCCTTATGAGGCATTCACCCTGGATTTCAGCAGGTTAATGTCTTTTTTTAAACTTCAAAGGATGGTAATTCAGTAGATAAACTTGAATCTCAAGACCAAGGATCTTCCATATTTTCAGAAACATGATGCTCCAAGTACAAAGTGCAAGACGTGGATTGCTTGTTTTTTTTTTCTTTTCACAGTACAACAAAAAATAAAAAGTGCTCCAGACTATACAGTGGAAAAGAATTTTGAAATATTTTCCCTTGAGTTGCTGACTGGTTAGCTTGCACCAACACTTGCCTTCAAATGGTATTTCAAGAAAATTCACTTTGGTTAAATTTTGATCTAATGAGATACCTGTAAACCCAAAGCATTTACCTATCAATTGTCTCTGAAAAAATAAGAATTGGGCCCAATAACAAGTTCATTGATCTTTTAAAATAATTTTTTGGTGAATCAAGTGACTGCTATTTGACCAGGAGGGAAAAAAAGTCTACATATGCTTGCATTAAAGCTTGCAGTTCTTTTACACTATTACAGTATGTTTGTAAGTCTAAACAGAAACAAAAAGCTTTTAAGACAAAATCCTGCTCATATAACAGAGTATTAATAAATAAAAGTGTGCTCACTGAAATGTAGTGATGAGTACTTCTGAAATTTGTGAGTTTCATTAGGATAAAACAACATTTTAAGACCCTTGTTTATTTAAAACTGAATGCAAATTTATTCTTATTTCAAATGCAATGCTTTCTGAGGATATCTGAATTCTTCGCTGTATCATGGATCACAGATTTATATTCTGTATTGAAATCTGCATGACTCTCAGTCCCTGTGTAAGACAAGCAGGTCATCAAATCCACACATAAATTTATAGTTATCAAAGACTGCCCTCTGTTGATGTAGTGTAATCTTAACATCCTAAATGTAGCAAAGACTGATTTTTGTTATTACATTACTTTTCGTAGTTTTGTACTTAATGATGAGATTAATTCCAGGGATGCTCTTCAAATAAATTAGTAAAAATGTAATACTTTTGCTGATTAAATACTGGAAAAGGAGACAAAGTATGGCATACAAATGTCAGAGTTATTAACATTTTCCAAATAGCATGAGTATTTCATAACTTACAAGTGTGAAAAGTTGTGCCATCTCTTGCCAATGCATATTAACTAACTTGCCAAGGAAGTGAAGAGAGCAGAGGGAGAGGATGGAAGCAGCAAATGAGATTTGTAGGAGCATTTGGACTTACAGTTGTATAAGAAGTTTTGCTGTTACAATCCAACTCCGAAGGCCATATAAAAGCAAGGTGTATAGTACCTACTGTGGAACAGAGAAAATTTTCTTCATTCTCAATATGACAGGTGGATTGCTGCACAAACACCAAAGAACAAACCTATATAAATAGACTGCTGAAAGAGAATAAAAATTTGAAAATGTTATGTCAGCTAGATGAGAGATTGTTTCAGTTCCTTATCTGTAGCCGTACTTAAACAGTAACCTCTCTGTTGCTTTTGTACTCATTTTCTCTTCTCTTCTCTTATTCCATTCGTGAATTATTACACAAGTGGTTATTTATATAATAAGTTATCAGGTGTAGTTTTTTTGCCTAGGTATATGCAAGGCTATTTCTAAACTGTAACTATTAGTCATCCTTTTTCTGACAGATATCACAAGAGGCAGAAAGTTGACTTGAGAATCCTCTCTCTTCTTCATGAGATGTCTTCTCTACCATCACACTCTAAAATGTGGCATTTTTCTTAAACTCATTCTTTATTTGTTTCGAGACTTCTGTTTCAGCCAAATATCTCTTGCCTTGCAGGCAGAGATGTTCCTGAGAAGTCAAATACCACTAAGTCTTGCATCCATAGTTTTTATTTACTTTTACCTCAAGTAAATCTTTCCCTTCTAGTGAGAAGAAACTTCACTGAATTCTGTCAGGATAAGGTTTCATTCCTTGACTAGGGAAACCCTGCTAGAGTCTGCTCTCAAAATTGTTTTCTGTTGACACTGGGATAAGTGTAATACTGGTTTCAATATTTTCATGTACTTATAGTTAACATGACCACGTGACCCAGCCTGCATTCACTCCAAGAGCTGGAAGCTGTCGTAGGGCAAGGAGCCTGTGATGTTGTTGCCATCATGGAAACGTGGTGGGATGACTCATATAACTGGAGTGGGGTACAATGACTCATATACTATGGTGGGGTACAATCTCTTC
>WAAB01008939.1:6371-62020 GCA_013389865.1 Piaya cayana
AAAAAAAAAGCTTCTTCCAGTAACAAAGCATTCACACTGATGAGTTTTCCTCTGAAATTGAGGTACCTCATGCTTCAGACAGCAGTTTTGATGTGTCTACAAAATAATCGTATAAAACATTACAATGGGGCAATAACAAGTGAATAACTATTCTTCACTGATTACTAATCTTAAAAATGTTGAGGCAAACAAAATGTCACTAGCATTTCAATATGAAAACTATGTTGTTTATACACTACATAGACAGCATTTTAGAGTAAGAGCATATAGAAATACAGGTAAAAAGTAGGATATTTTTCTAATAATGAAAATTAAAAGATAGTACCTGGCTAACGCAGCAATATTTCCCAGCGTGTAAAACAATGCAAAAAGCTTGATCCCTTTCGGGAGCCATAGCAATGCTGTTCCCTATAAAAGACAGGTTATTTGTATGGGTTTTTTTATTGGGTAATTGAATTTATTTACATTATATAGTCCATAAATATATTTTCAAACCATGAAGTGTGTCATTCTAACATATACTAGCAGAGTATACTGTTCTCAGATTTGTAGCAGTCAATATTCAGCATACTTCTATTGCCACCTACTGGCAATAATGTATTCATTTACTACATCTCACAATTTTTACAACTAGGCATTGCTTATTTATATTGTTTATAACATCTATTCGTACTGTTTATATTCTATATATGGCACTTTCAGTTTTGCTACGGTCCCCCACTATACACCACACACCTCTGCACACAAAGGAAAATGTCATAAAGCCATCCAACTTTCTCTTCCATATAACTATCTGGACTCTCAGTCCAGATATGTACTAAGGTTGAATAGAAACACTTTAGAACTTTTACTTCCAGACATCTACTTCCACTAAACATAAGAAACCCCAAATGCTTCTGCTAATCACAGACCCTATGATGGTCAGGGAAAAGCAGATCCTAATTTACAAACAAAAAAAAAAAAGGTGGATTTTTTTAGTTTGTTTGGGTTTTCAACACTTTTTTTTTAAGCTGCGATGTGGACACTATATCTTGCTAAGAAAAAAAAAAAAAAGCTCTACTATATTCTACTCAATTGCAATTTCTGTGGGAGTCCATGATATCAGCTTGCACAGACCACAGTACAAGCAACCATGGAACACTGCAGGAGAAGAGTATAATTACACTCTACAAGAAAAGCCTACAGACACGTTGCAAAGACTAGAATACACAACTTTGGCCAGCCAAGAACATAATAAATATACCAAATGGTTCATAATCTGAGAAAGAAGGTAGAGATGCCAGCTCTCAGATTCACATGGCAAAACTTAGCTAGGAAGCTGCCTTCAAACTCTCCAAGATACAAGATCCACAAATACATGAGCAGATTTTTTACTCTAATCTATCAAGCTCAAAGAAATTTTAGGAAACCAAGTTCTTAAAGCCTTTTATCTGTTGTTTTATAGTTTCACACCACATGATATAGAATAGGCACAAAGATTAAACACTAAAAAAAAAATAGCAGCAAAAAAGTGATGTTAACCTATCCAGAAATACGTATGCACTAACATTTGTGATTATACTGGTTAAATGTTACTTGCAAAATAAAATATGGAAGGGGAAATGGATTCAACCAATAATGATTAAGCAACCCAAAAAAGGGATATTCCAATCTCAATCTTGAGCTCCATCCCTAGAACTTACCCCTTCTATAACATAAGCATCTGGCCAGAATTTGTGTCTCTGTGCTTGGCATAGATACAAATATCCAATTCCTTCATTGAACTACCACTTAAATAAGACCTCTCATAAGTAAGACAAACAATTGTTCTGGTTTACCTCTGGGTCTCTGGGAATCTAACAAACAACCAGTTTTGATAAAGAATCAGAAGCTTCCACCCACAGGAGAATCCAGCAAGCTGCTATGTCTAAATTAGTCCCTCAAACAATCAATAGGTTGCTGCTCAACAGCTGCTTCTTTCTATCATTACACTAAGTCTCCTTGGTTTAAAAACTCTTAATGGTAAATGAGAGACCAGCAACCCATTTAAATGGAAAAACCAGAAACTAATGTACACAGGACAAGCTTCTGCATTACACTACCAGAAGGTAGTATGCCAGAAAAACTGCAAATGTCATCCTGATAGATTATCCCTAGGCTGATGACTGGCTTACGTTGAAAGTAATACTGTGTGAAGAACCTACATCCTACCTCACAATAAAAAAAAACCCAAAAAACGAAAGAAAAAACACAAAACCAACACTATGGATACCCATCCAATGTTATTTTGTTATTTGACTTGTTTCTGAGACTTCCATGCAGATAAAGAACTGTTTTATACTGCAAGTTACCCATATCAGATTTTGATAGACACAATCAATTAATGGCTCTCAACTTTAAACTGCAGGCTTGAGCCTCCTGACAACATGTCAAATTAAAGAATGAACAAAGATCTTGCAGTTAGCAAATAAAATAGGAGTGCAGCAGGTTTTTCAAGTGTCAACGTGCTACCACAGTCATCACCTATTGATTTGTGAGTGCAACAGGTTACACCTGTGTTTCTTCAGCCTTTAAAATCTTTCAAGCTTCCCTCTCCTTTTCCCTTTTTATTGGGGAGAATAAAAATAAGATGAGTACATATTAAGTTTTCTAGTACATCACTGACAAATCTAAACTAAAAAATAGCATATTTTATCAGTGTTCAAACCTTTCAGTACAAAATTTTATTACACTACAATAAAAATGTCCTCTGCTGTGAATGGCAGAAAGACAGCGAAAATCATAACTTACATAACAACAGTCCCTACATGCTAATTATACAATTAATGTCAAGTTAGATTTATGGCTATAAAATTTAGGTTACAAGATAAAGCAAATGGAATCACTTTACTTACAAGAATAGAGCAGACAATGCCAGCAACAAAGCATATGGCAAACCATCTGATTCGAGTACCAAAGCTGAGTGTTGAGGCATCAAGGACCTTAACAGGAAGAGAGGGGGGAGAAAAAAGGATATTAAAACTCCAGTTTTGAACAATCAAAAGGTCATTTGTTTTCTTTAACTCCTTAATTTCAAACAAAATATTTTTTTTATTCAGAAGCAATTATTTTATCTTGCTTAACAGTTGCTTGTGTATGAGTTATTTCAGTTTAAGAAATTATATAGGCAATCTGGAAACATATCTCCAAAACAAAGACAGAACCTGTGAAGGTATATCCCAAAACTCAAGCAACACTGCTCCACCTTCAAACAGACTTTCTTTTCACCATACACCAGGAATTCAATATTCTCACAATTGTACCAACACAGATGAACGGACCTTCTAGCTATCTGCAGATGAACATATCTATTTGTGCAGCACTGTATGTTCCTATAGGCATTACTACCTTTTCCTGTTACTAGTCAGAAGTATCTACTGCAAGCATTACGATTCCCCTTCAATTACTGTTCCTTACAGGGTGGAGGTGCAGGCAGATTAACACAGTTTATCTCACCAGACAGCCAACTTGCCAAAAAGGGTAATTTTAGCTCCTGCTTCTCCAGTGTTACTCCAGAACCTGTAAGACACTAATGAGCTGAGCAAGCTAATACAACTCACAAAGTGGGAAAAAAACTAGTGTTCCTTCTATTCTGATGACTTAGTCCTGTGCTGGAGTAATGAGTCAAACCAGCTCAGCAAGATGTCAGAAAAGCAGCAGGGCTAATACAAGGAAAGAAGTAGGGCCACACAACTGGCAGAACAACAGCCCCTTTCAGAAGAAATGACGGGTGTGATATACTCAGGTCATCTCCCCCACCCATGCTGTAAGAACAATGTGTTTCAGTTTACTTCAGGTCATTAAAATCAAATGCACTTTCTATTCTAAAATAGTCTGTTAAGTGTTGTTTCAGCTTACATAAAATGACTACAGAAATCTAACTTTCCTTCAGACAACACACGCAAACTTGCCCTCTTATATTTTATTTTCAATCAAGTATTAATAATTAAATATACAAGTTAAGGCTTCCCCAACAAGACTGACATTTCTCCTACTCTTTTGAGAAGCTTCTCTTTCAGGTAGCGGTTAAATGAATTAATGAATTAAATGTGGTTACTGCTTAGAATGATTTCACAGCTGTACAAATGAAGAATCCACACCTAGTATATAGTAAGAAAGGGCCACATAAAAGTACACATTTATGTGTTGTGATCAATGAGCATCTGAATGTATGTCAACAAGCAATAGCTTCAGATACTTTCTACTTATAAAAAAGGTGCTAACCTTATTTAATCCAATTAAACAATTTTAATATTTACTTAAGAAGGCAGACCACAATACTAAAAATAATATTTTGCACTTTCATATTGTCTGAGCAGACATAGAGCTGGGATACAATATTGTTCTGAATTTTCTTTCCCTTTTTGTGCATTCAGTAGTTAAGACAGAAATTCCCAAATGTCAGAAGTTGCATCTTACCTTGTGAGGTCCCACTCTTTATCCTTATGTATGCATTAAGAAACAGACAAAAAACAGTAACTGAAAGTTGGTTCAATATTTGAAATCATATTTGATAATCATATTCCTGAATGCCTATATGTGTCCAAAGTACAGGCAAGACATAAGTGAGGGTATCAATTTGAATCACACTCTTAGTTACACCTGTTCACACAACTAATCACATGTACACACACACACAGAGAGAGAGAGAGAAAAGTAAAAATCCTTTCTATCCCTGTTCAGAAATGAAATATGGATGGGCTACTACTATCAATACACCTATTTCAGATTGCTGAGAATACAGGGAAAGCACAAAGGTAAATAGTTTCTTCAGCTGTACCAGGCACACGGCTGCCACTTAGTGCTAGTCTACTTCTAGTCTTAGTATCTGATGGTATTCCTAAAACAACTACCATGTAATCATATTTTTTTGTATAAATTTGAAAATAGCTTTATCTTTATGTAAATACCTAACGGTTATTAGGTGGAAAAAAATACCAACACCATAAATACCATAAATAACTGGACAACACGAAGGCTCAGAACAAAAAATGCCACAAGATTTAAAATACTATTTTAAAACTAGAGTAACGCACTTTATGGAATTAATTAAAAACCTGAGGTTGGTAATATATGCACGTAAACTTAAGGAAGAGAAGCTGTGACATGAGGGCTACCGAAGCACCACAATGTAGCATTCTCTGAAATAACATTAAATAAATGAATTGGCATTAAAATGAAGGCTGATCCTCCAACCATTCTAGATGCTATCACCATTTACGTTATCAACCTGAACCTAGTTAATGCAATGTTTTAATTCTTGAAACTGAAGATCTAGTAATGTATTTTCTTCATCCCTGATAGCTAATATTTTTCAGGTTTCACAGAAGCAACTGAACTGGTTACTTTTCAGAGATATCTGTTTCAGCCCTGTAGTGAAGCATCTTGCTACAGATGTTGTGTAACAGCTACATAGTTCCGCTAATTAAAACAAACTTCAGCTTGTGCTAAAATGCCAAGCTACAATATGTAAAAGCTGAAAGCCTGCCTATTCTGGTGTATGTTCTGCAGGACCAGTGATTTCTAGAGGATGGGCTGTGAGACAACATGAAATAACAGCTGAGTTTTAACTTACACGCAGAGACTGAACCGGAATCCTAAAAAAAAGTTAGTAAGTCTAAGCTGCCTTTGCAACAAAAGTAGGAAACAACGGAAGAGTAATTAGTAATTCTTTTATTGTCTGACATAAGCTGTACAGCTAATCCTAAATATCAGATAAAAAGATCTAGCATTACACTCTACAGTATTTGCATTAGCAGACGCCTTTACTTAGGAGACTGAAAAAAATGCCATGCAAATTTCACATCTGTGGAAAGAAGAACTGTGCAGTGGTGGCAGCAAGGGAGCTCCTGTCAAATATACCTTTCTTGCTACACCACTTATCAGCTTGTTTCTAAGTAATAAAAAGAAACAGAAATCAACAAATAAAGCTTAACTATAGAAAACTACAGGGTTCTAACTCCAAACTCCTGGGTAAGAAGAAAAAAATTTTATTCACAGTATATTCAAAGAAAATATCACATCAAAGAAACTATCAAGATGTCCAGAAATCAAGGGGAAACCTCAAGTTAAACTGGAATCTAGAAGGCAGACTTCTTGAAACATACGCAACAGTCTTGCAATAGCCTAATAGTCTTAAATTGCAAGCAGCAGATAATGGTCTCTTTGAAGAACAGCTTGTTTTAGACACCCAATAAATCATATGAATGATAATCTGCAAGGCTGACCTTGCTCCAAAACATTTCTTGTGGTTTTGGATGTCTCCTTAAGCTCCTCTGCCATTAATTATTTTATAAAAGTTTTCCATATGGGAAGTAAAATTTAGCAGCGCTTTCTTTTACAGGTTTTAAGAAAGATTCTAAGTTAATGGTCACATCTCTTCTTAATAGTAAATTCAAGAATATGCAAGTTAACACAAAACTCAATTTCAAAGAAACATGGAGTATACTTTCAGAACCGAGTTCCTAAGCAATATTTCAAAAAATCTTGAAAAAGATACATTTTACCTTTCTCTTACAGGCTTTCTTATATGTATTTCTATCAACGCTTAAAAGTAAAAGAAATTAGAATATCTGGTCTACTCCTCCTTGCTAAAATCTGGTCTAAGTAGTTGTCAACTGACAACTATTATGAAACCACAGCCAGAAAACAAGCCAATGTGTTAAATGGGCAGATTTTTAGACTATTTTTGATCGTGATAAAATTAAGCAGCATAATAGTGCTCTGATATAATTACACTTGTAAATCTGCAATTTATTACTGATTTTTTTAATAAATCCCTTTAATTCCTTTTTTTAAATATTTAGAATAAATGACCTAATTGCAGCAAGAGTTTAGAAAGTACAGAAAAAGGCTTCATTGAATTGTCACACAATTGTGTCGCTATATACTTTTCTTCTATTTAACAGGAATTACTGCTGACTTCATGCTAACCGTTCTGCAAAAAAACCAAGGAGGAACAGAACACAGAGACATCTATGAATGTAAACCACATGATTGCTATTACAAAACTATCAGCTATTCCAAAGAGAGGGACATTGTTTTGAACCCTACACATGATTTGGTTCCAGAAATATCATATAAAACAGTTGAAAATTTTACACACAATATATATATACACACACACACGGGCACCCCCCTTAAAAAGGGTCATTCTCTGCATAGATGCATACTTTTTTGCTCTATTATACACACTTTAAAAAAATCAACACCATCCAGCTGTAAAGCTAAAGCTTTAGTGAACATCACGTGAATTTCCTCACTAAAAAGGTTTCATTTCCAGTATTCTAGAAATATATTGCTACTTTGAGAGAAACCTACAGAGACATCACCTAACCTAAAAATCTGAGGTGGTAGGTATTTATTTACTTTAAAGATGACCTTTCTGGTTCATCTTCTCAGCATGAAGCCCCTTTGCACTACACCAAAGACTTATTTATATGTTTTCTTCTTACATGTACCAGGCAGGCTTTAAATATGGGCAGATGATTCGTATTTGAAGGCTTCTCCAGCTACAGCACCATTACATGTGACAGCAAATCATACACAGCTGAGTTACTGACATTTAAAAAACAGCACATTTTTAGCTCTGTTTTCTCCTCAGGATATACACCTCAAATACAAAATTATTAAATACTTCAGCATTTACCTATTGATTGCTGCTTTAAAACAAACATCACAGCACCCAGTAAAAGATAACTGTATGTCACTATCATATATCACAGGTAAAACGGGCCTGGGGATGGCAGATGAATTAATTCTGCTGGAACTAAACTAAGATTAACAGAAACTTAAGTATTTCTTTGATAATCTGTAAAATCAGAAGGTGAAAAATTCCTCCATAGCTGCGGGCAGCCAGCTCTAGTGTGAAAGGGCACAGATGCTACACTGCTTCCACATTTAATCAGGTATGGACACAGTTTAGCTACTTTGTTGCAAAGAGACCAAGTTCACAAACCTTGTAGGCTAGCAGCAACTCACTGCAAAGAGAAGTGAAGCATATCAGCAGCAAACTGCTGGAACTAACACACACTAACCACAGACACTAACCATACTGAGACTGTGCTGGTTCACCAAGGTTTATTAGCTGCAGCTCAGATCCACGCCGCTCTACATTCCAGCTGACTCCGCTATGCTCCAGCATCTTGTAGCAGATAGTAACAAGATACTCACTCCACGTGACCTGCAGTCACAGCGATTAAAAGGGAGCTGACGGTATAAACGGTTCTTTAGAAGTAGGCTAAGATCTGCCTCAACCTAGAAGTGAAGTCTCACTAATGCTTGGTGTTCAAGCCAGCGGGGAAAAAAAAAACCAACCCAAACGCCAAACCCAATCAAACACAAAATTGCCAAAGATGAAGATACTGGGGAATGAATGGAAAAATTAAATTGTGTTTGAAGAGTATGGGGCAAAAAAAGGAATGTCGGCAAAATACACAAAAAACTCTGTCTAGAGAAAGTATTTCATAGTTTTTATAAATGGAGAGATAGAGAAGCAATGTAGAAAGAAAAAGTACCATTTAACGAATTAAGTACTAAGGCCATGCAGGAGGAGGAGTACGCACAAGATCAGGAGACCACGTTATCTCGAGTCAGGACATGGAAAATGAAACTAAAAGACCCCAAACCAGCAACACAACAAAGAGCTTCGCAGCACACCAAAAATTTCCCAAAATTTTTACTCCCAGGCAAGCTCCCTGGTGCCCACAAACTTCGCCCTTTGCTGTTGGCAGCAGACCCGTCTCCCCCACTTTCAGACACGAGCAGGGAAGGGGGCTAGCACCGAGGCCGTGGGGGGAGAGAGGGGGGCATGGGGGAAGATGTAGCCGCCCGTCCCTGTATCCGTCTGTCCGTCCGCCTGCCCGTCCCTGGGTCTGTCCGTCTATCTGTCCGTCCGCTCGTGGCTGTGTCTATCTGCCCGCCAGCCCGTCCCTGTGTAGGCTCCGGGGAGCGGAACGCGCGGAGACCGGGTGCGGGGCTGGGGCAGGGAGGCCTCAGCGACCTCGCGCCGCAGATGGGGGGTGAAGCGCCGCCACTAGAGCGCCGGTGCGAGCAGAGGGAAGCCGAGCGGGCCTCCCCCGGGCAGTACCTGCGCCGTCAGCCCCTGCTCCTCATCGTCCTGCCCGGTCAGCACCCGCCGCAGCTTCTCCATGCCGCCGCTCGGGCAGGGCCGCGGCCACACTCCCCTCTGGGCCGCGGGCCCGACCGGAAGTGACGTCCTAGCGGTTGTAGGCCCCGCTCCCCCGGGAGGGCGGGGTTGAGCGCGAGGTTGGGGCGGTGCGCGCGCGGGGTGGGCTGGAGAAAGGGTTGTGTTGGGAGGGGAGCCTGCAGAAGAGGAGGCCTTAGAGCGACCTGCCGCAGCTGAGGGGGCTACAGGAAACCTGGGGAGGGACTGTTCACAAGGGCTTCTGGTGACAGGACATGGGGCAATGGGTGTAAACTGGAGAGGGGCAGATTTGGACTAGACACGAGGAAGAATTACTTCACCACGAGAGAGGTGAGGCCCTGGCACAGGCTGCCCAGGGAAGCTGTGGCTGCCCCACCCCTGGAGGTGTTCAAGGCCAGTTTGGATGGGGCCTCGGGCAGCCTGGTCTAGTGGGATGTCCCAGCCCACGGCAGGGGCATTGGAACTGGACGATCTTAAAGGTCTCTTCCAATCCAAACCGTTCTGTGACTCTGATACAGAATGGTGACACACAGACTGCACACGGCCCTTTGAGGGCCACAAAGTTAGTGAAGGGTTTAGAGGGGAAATTGCATGAGGATTGCCTGAAGTCACTTGGTCTCTTCAGCCTGGAGGAGAGGGGGGACCTCATCACAGTTCACTGTTCCTCACAAGGGGAGGAGGAGGAGCAGGTGGCTACCTCGTCTCTTTGGTGACCAATGACACGACCCGAGGGAGTGGCAGGAAGATGTGCCAGGAGAAGTTTAGGTTGGATATTAGGAAAAGGTTCTTCACCCAGAGGGTGGTGGAGCACTGGAACAGCTCGTTAGTAGTCATGGCACCAAGCCTTAACAGTATTCAGGAAGCATTTGGACAATGCACTCAGGCACATGGTGTGAATGTTGAGATTGTCCTATGCAGGGACAGGAGTTGGACTCGATGATCCTTGTGGGTTCCTTCTAGCTCTGTGATTCTGTGACTCTGCTGGAATCACGGTCGGGGTGCAATGACACTGCAGAGGGAAGGGCTCTGTGGTTGCTGCCTCCCCAAGCACAGGGGTCAGCTTGGGCAGCAGTACCTGTGCCAGCTTTAGCCCTACCCATACAATCAGCCCACTCAGTTTGATGAGAGAAAGGACTGTGCAGCTCAAGCTCCTTGCAAAGGCTGCGGGAGGCTGTATGCAAGATGTGCAGTTAACCAAGCACTGAGATCCTGGTCCCTCACATGGGCAGGCTCTGGGTATTGCTCTTTGCTTTCACTGGCTATTACATACCATGGTTCCCCAGGGAACACCTCTTTTTTTCTTTTTTTTTTTTAAATTTGTGGCAGTGATGTATGTCACCTCTTTATAGCTCTGAGACCAGTGCAACAAGCTTCACACACCTAATCTTCCTCAGCTTGTCCTCCTGTACCCCTATGGAAATACAGTACCTTTTTGTTCCAAGCTTGACAATGAAGTGCTAATACTGGGAATTACAGAGCTAAGCAGCCGTGGGGAGCAGGCCAGAGACGTGCTGCTGGTTGTGCCTTCACAAAAGTCTTCTGCAAGGTGCAGGCATGGGGATCTGGCATGCTGCCAGAAAGTGTATCTTCTCTGGACTTACCCTCATGGCCATCCCAGCACTCAATAGATGTCCAAGGAGACATTAAACCCCACCAGATGACCTGTTTGTGATTTTCATAACAGGGACACATTTTCTGTGCTACCTCTAACAAGCAGGTTTTGGGTTTTCAAAATCACAGCCGCCTTCTTTAAGGCTTTTGTTTTTGTTTTTTAATTTTACTAGATGCAGCCAAAAATTTAAGCTAAATTTTAGATTAGTTGTCTGGATTGGTACAGGCCATAGAGAGAGTAGCACTCTCAGGGGACACTTCTTCTCATACAAGGCAGTTATTTTAGTGAGGGAGAGATTGCCTTCTGCTCTCTGGTGACTGCACAGGAAGCATGGATGACTAGATCACACCAAGCACCTAAGTTTCAGTCTGATGAATTAGGGTGATGAACCTTATCACTACTTCTTTTAATATCAATATTGGCAGGACCAGCCTTTATATATAATTTCTACTTAATATTACAAAAAAAAAGATGTATAGTGAGCAGGATAGGACTTCTGCCTTAAGCAATGGAAAGATAAAACATGAGGTCCAAAAATCCCAGAAGTAGCCCTCAGAATTGAAGTGTTGCCAATGATTTGTTACAAACATAACTTAATTGCAAAGCATATCTGAGAGCAAAATACAAGACCAAGAACAATTAAAGTTGCTTTTGTGTTTTTTGTTCTTAATTTATATATAGATATAGCTAGATAAAGAAAATTTAAATCTGGATCCATCCTTCTGATCTGCATGACTTTATGCAGGAGTGTTTGGCTCTGCCTCAGATTAGTGGTGGCTTTCTGGTTGTACATGGGATATATGCATGTAAGCACTTGGCAGAGAGCAGGCTGAACCTGTGGTTTTGTTTCTGTGTGAACAAGTGCATAGTCTTGCTAACTAACCCAGAAAAGAACAGTGCAAACATCATCTGCCTGAGCCCTGAGCAGCTTGTATCCTGCTCCTGCCCCTTCCTTCCAGCTGGCTGCTGCCTGGGCTGAACCGCCTGGCTGGCACCCATAGCTGCTTCACTCCTGAATGAGGCAAAGGGCTTTGTTTGCTTCCCTGCGATGTTCTTGAGCAGAAGATTGGCATAGTCACCCAAATTTACTTTTCCTAGTTTCTTTGCTCAAAAAAACTTCTTAATTCTCTGCACTATCATGAAATATCATGACATACCTTGCCATAAAAACAGGCAACTCAGAAGGTCTATATTGTTCAATATTTCTGTGGTGATGAATTTTGGCCAACAAGGCAGTAGGATAAAAAAAAAAATGGTCTGCTTTTCTAGGAAGTTCAAATTCCTTTTCTGAACAGAAGTCCAAGTAGCTGGTACAAAGTATCATCTTGCCTTTAGCTGACTAACATAGCACATTTGTATCTAATTTATGGTTTCAAGATGAGGGCATTATGGATTTGCAAGCCTCACTTCGTTTCTCTATTCCTAAGGTATGGTATGGTCTGCTTACAAATTCTATTGATTCATGATCTCACTGGTATCCACATCTAATTTGAAGCTAGCTGCTTAGTAACGTTATCTTCCTGAAAAACACACAAATTCAGACAACTTGCTGAATAGATGCAATCAGTGGCATAGTTTTAATGTACACAGAGCAGTGTCTATATACTTCAGTGTTATAGCTCTATGAGATGTAAACCCGTATTATGTAAAAGCGATAGTTCTGTGATTGCTCTGGCCACACTTCAGGGCTCTTTTGTCCCATATCCCTCCTCACTTTTGCATTCTTCACCTTTGGAAATGGGAAATTTGAGTAAGTATTGCTGAAAGGTGTGAAAGCCAGGGGTTACAAAGAATGCTAAACCAAACTGATTCAAAGATCTACAGAGATCCACTGGGAGCATGGCAGGAAACAAAACAGAGCTGCTTCAGGGACTTGCCCATTCTAAATGATAAGACTCCACCTCAATCCTGCTGCTTTGCGCAAACATAGCACATCAAACAAAACAGCAGCTTCTGAAGCCCACTGAAAGGAAGGGAGCTTGCAGTAGGGACAAATGTCCCTCATATATTTTGGAAAGATCCTGTACTCCTGAAAATGTAGTTACAAACCTCCTCCAACAGGCCTGGATCACTGATGGTGACAAGTAGTGGTGATCCAAAAACATGGAGCAAAGAAGCAAAAGCTGGAAAATGCACCCCCTTTCTTCTGCCTCAGTTGAGGCAACCTGTCACTTCTAATTCATCTGATACTTCCTGCATATCACCCAGAGTAACAGGCTTGTCCAGCAGCATGCACACTTGGTGGCTCCATACAGCTTCATGGTAATTGTTTCTGCTCTGACTCAAACTTTTCCAGATTCAGTCATTGCTTCTGTAGTGACAGAAAGTGATCTCACTCATAGGTGTCTCAAGCAGGAAGTTGAGGCATACAAAAGCCAGCTACAGAAATAAGAGCTGTTTCACAGAGTGCTTGACAGACACATAGCAGCTAGGTGTGTTTGTGGTTCACAATAACACTGTGAGCTACTGCAAAGCTTTGGAGGGAAAGGTCATAGCCTTTCTTGTCTCCTTGTGGCTAATGCAACACATGTAAGGAAGGAACAAATAGCCTTGTGAGATCATCTCTCTCTGTGGCACCACACAGATAAGGTATCACAGAGGATTGATTATCTGATATACCACCTTGCCAAATATTTGAACCCATTCACTCCTGCTCCTAAGAATAATCTGGCTGAGAGCTTAACTATACTTATATATATGCCAAGTATTAGAGAGTTTACTGATCACGTTGCTGGCTTTGTGTTTTGCTTCCAGGTGACCCATATGATCAAGTGCATACAAAAACTGCCCTTGTAATTACTGCTTTGCATGGTTTCCCCAAGAACAAACACAGTCATTGTCCTAGGATTTTAAGCGATCCCTGGGGCAAGGAGACATACTGTATCTGAATGTGTAAGAGAAGACTGTTTGAGGCAACCTCCTTATTCCCTTGGCCTGCTACAAGTTAAAATCTGGAGGTATTTCTGTGATAAGCCAAGATCTTAGATACGTGCAGACTGAAGAGTGACAGATTATAGAGATTAATATCTTGTCCTGCCAAGACAGCTTTAAGGTTTCACAACACCACATACCCTCTTCAAAGAACGAGAGAGGCTATTAGTATCATTTAGATTACTCAATACTGCTCTGAGAAGGCATCCCTTCAGTTAATACATACCCTAGGACAAGAAGAATGTCATAGGACTATTTTAACCAACCTATAAAGAAATACTAATTAAACAAAGCATGGTTCTCCTCTGGATAAGTTATCAGTTAAATGCTTTCAAAATTATTAAATACTTTTAAAATTCTATGTAGCTTGCTTTGTACATTTACACTTCTCTACACTGTGGACCAAATACAGCTATCTCAAGTATTTGCAAGTGCTGCTATAATAGGTGCTACTTTCTCTTATACCAAGGGCTGAGTTTGGGTCAGGTATCCACATACAGTAGTTTCACTGAATAAGAAAGACATGACCCAGATTTCAGACAAAATGAATAAGCTTAAAATTCTCAGGCTTGTTGCCATAGTTACTTGAAACCTACCATTAAAAGAGAGGGGAGAGAGAGAGAGAGGAGAAAAAGTAGGAAGCAGTATCACAGTCAGGGTTAGGTCATGTGATAGAGGCAATGATCTTGAAGGAGCAGGACCTCAGCAAGGACACTCAGAGCAGGTTATCCAGGAAGCCAGTATTTCTGCCTTCTCCTGGGCTGATTCTATAGACATTGGTTATATATAGTTACCACAGTCACTAAATGTAATGCACTGACAGTTATTAGATCAGCAAAAGCAGGAAAGGATCAGTTAGGGAGAGACAGACTTCTCCATGATTTATTTAATAAAGAAAATGCCTTGGTTTAGAACACCAGACTGTTTGCTTTTCTACTTTACAAAGATAATGAAACTTGCAGCAGCATCTTATTTAATCAGAATAAACTTCTTAGTCTCTGTTCAAGATGGCAACAGAAATACTCCAGCTCTATAGAAGCAGAACTGCAGACATACTACATTAGGCTGTCAGAACTGTTCTCTAATTGCAGTCAGGATCAAAGACTCAGGCTGAAAACCTAAGAGAGCTGGTAACTGCACTTGTGAATCTTTCATTGATTATTATTTAATACTGTCATTAATCTGACACATTAGCATGAAGAAACAGGCCTTATTCATACACGGCTCTGTGCTAAGCCCACCAGTAACTAAATACCAGTATTTTTAAAAATTATTATTCCTTATCTTATCTTTTTATTCCTGCTTTTTTTTTTTTAACTTCCTTCCCTTTCTGTTAGGTGGTATGTAAAGCAGTAACGTATGTCTGCTTCTGTGCCAGTATAATATAGGTTCATGTACCCTGGAAACATAATCAGTTGAAGTAAATACCTGTAAATGCTTTACATAGTAGCTGGACCATAATGCACTTGGTATTTGTACTCACAGAGAGAGCTCAGGCAAGGCACTGGAGCAGCTGGAAGACTGCTCTGTCCTAATCAGGGATTGCATTTTCTAAAGACTTTACTTCCATGTCAAAACTGGTCTTGGTCCCAAGGAGCTAACTCTCCCTTTCTTCTTTCCTTTTCTCAATCTGTAACCTTACTGAGACTTTTGCCCTGCCCCCCCAAGTCCTCTGCACTGCTGCCTTTGCTCAGATGGCACCATTGTGCTTTGTATGGGGAAGAAAAAATAATCTACAATGCTATGGAGAACTGTGTTTTGCTAGGAATGTGTTTTCTCTGAGAACTGACAAGCTCTATTTGCCATACCCTAGCAAAAGGGAGTTCTCTGCTGGTTTCAGAGTAGGGAGAAGTCATAGAAGCAAAATGAAAAAAAAAAGAATATACCATACATCGCAGCATTGGCTGAAATAATCATGTAGACAGCTGTAGGAGGCTGAACAAAATTCACTCTAGGTAGATGTTATTACCCTCAGTAAGTAAGCTTTGCAAATAATTACTTCTGTTCTGATCCCACCATTATTGTTATTGCTTTTTTTGCCATTTATTACTGTGTTGCCAAATGACCTCCACATTTAAAACATAAAATCAGCAAGCTTCCAGATCAAGGACACTTGATCTCTCAACAGCAAAAGAAATTGTCAGCTATTTTAGTGCCACAGTAAGTTATAGTCCAAGTCTCCCCTTGAAGAATTGGGTCAAGGAATCTCAACTCAAACTAGGGGATGATGGGGAATGAGAGAGGAACTGAAAGCTGGTATTCTCTCTCACTTGAATTCCCAAGGGTGTCACATTCCTTACCAGCAATCTAGCAGCACTTGCTCAGAAAGGTGAGAAATTCTTTCCTGTCTGAAAACATGAAAGAAGACAGCAGCTGACTCTGCAGCAGCAGCCACTGCAGCAAAACAAGAAAGTCTTTCTTGTTTGCAGTCTTACTGTGGTGGAACAGGAGCAGTGCACACAGGACAGCACAGTCTCCAGTGGCAAGACATCCTACAGTTGGAAAGTTACCAGGATTAAAGCAAGCTGTGAAATTAAAACCAAATAGTTCCATGTAGAGACAAGCCCTGTGATCTTATAAATCAAATGCAAATACTGAGCTCTAACTTCAGATTACTATTAATCAGTTGAACTGCTATAGCCCCATTCTTTCATCCAATACTATCCAATAACCAGAGTCTCTTTAAAGTGTTCTATTTTGGGTTGCTCCAGACAGCAGCATCCCAAAAATGGCTATATGCCAATGCATCCCATTATTTTGTGCTAGAGGAATGGGGCACAGATTAAATATATCATTATGATTACAATGCCATGGGTTGTGTGCATGTTTTTCCCCCTCCTCCCAAGCACCAATAGTTAAAGAAACAGAATGTAAATGCCTTGATAAATAATGCTCTGGAGGACACAGGTCACACAATCTACTTGGTAGCACCCTGCCCATATAAACTTTTTTGTCACTAGGCACATTGACAGGCTGTGGAACATCCATCCAGCCCCAAACTCCTCATCCAGTCTGGGCCCTGTCCATAAAAGTCTCATTAATGATGCTTTGCTCCAGTCCTCCCCCTCTTCATAGAGGGCTGTATGGGCTGCAGGAAGCACCACTGGTTTAAAATCTAATAAATGTAAGCTAGAGCCCACTTTCCACCTGCAATTTACTCATGCATTACTCCAGTATTAAAGGATTTGAGCCTTCTCACAGCGAATGGATGGGGGAAAACAAAGGAAATGTAGAAGGGAATACATGAGAAAATAAGAGACAGGCAGCTACCAGGAAAATGAGAGGAGACAAACTCTCATAAATGGTATTTCCTAGTTAGGGAAGTTAAGACAATCAGCAGCTAGTGAACAGTAATCAAAACACCAGGTGCATCTAGAGTATTCCACCTACTTCAAGCTCTACCCAAGAGCAGCACTAACATTTCCTACCTATGAATTTCACACTCATGTATAAAGTATTTTCTCTCCAGAAATAAGATAATAAACAATAAGATGTCCAGATAAGCAGTTATGCTTATCTGCTTGTATCTCATTATGCATTTATGCAACAGTCTAATGCTTCTTCTGCTCCAGGAGATCGGAAAGGAGATGACTACTTTTGTGTTAAGTTAGCAGTACCAAACTGGCAGCTTTATGCACTAACTTTTCAAAAGGAACAAGTAGCAACCCATACAAGTTTTGCCCATCCAGCTGGGCATGCCCTATAAGCCTATTTCTTGTATACCTGTTACAAAATTTATCCATGGTGCAATTGAGAACACAGTATCAACCTAGGATTAAAGCAAGTCTTTGGTTTAACCATCTTCTAATTAATAGAAGACAATATATAATATTTACTCAGCTACACAGACAGCCTTGAATTTAACCCTGCCTATCATGGCAGGAATACTCAGTCAAGCACCCATTCCAAAATCAAGTTCCCTCCTAGAATACTGTGTTCAGTTCTGGGGCCTTCACCACAAAAAGGATGTTGAGGCTCTGGAACGAGTCCAGAGAAGAGCAACAAAGCTGGTGAAGGGGCTGGAGAACAGGCCTTATGAGGAACAGCTGAGAGAGCTGGGGTTGTTTAGCCTGGAGGAGGCTGAGAGGAGACCTCAGTGGTCTCTACAACGACCNTATTCCACATTATTCCTGGAGGGGGGAAGGGAGGGTAAGGGGTAGGTATTAGGATCCAAAGGACACATGCCTAAACTCAGCACATACAAAGGAAAAAAGTGTTTACTTTTCCAGCCTGGTTTTGCTTCACACTTTAAGTAATAAAGTGACATTGCATAGTAAAATTTCACTTCAGTATCTGGTATCACAATATGATAAACAAAAAACTTTTCAAAATGTAGAAGGGATTTATTGCCATTTGGAACATGTTTATTGTTCAAAAACACTGCACTGAAATAAAATCCATCACATACATTCTTTGTTGTCTATATCTTTACAGCAATGTAACTTTCGGGCAGGTCATGCAGAAAACCCACTCTCCCAATGAAGTCAAAAACCACTGAAAGGCACTCTGTGTCCTTCAGATCTTAGACTGCAAACAAGTCAAGTTTTTGCCTGTGTAAGGATTACATACAGCTAGAACAACTGAAACAGCAGGAAAAATATTAAAATCCACTTAAAACTTCTTAAAGAACAGTATCAGACTTCACTGCTTTCCTTCATTCAGTGCTATGCTTTTCCCTTTGAGTCTTCTTTAAATAATGTGCGACTTAAAAATGTATGTTAATACAGTCTCTTAACTGAGACAAGGCGTGCAGCACGGGAAGAGGGAAAGATGGTCACTTCCAGGCTGCATATCTACACATTTGTTCTTGCAGATTAGCAAGCCACTGCTAAAGTTAAAAAAAGGAGACAGAATAGGGATGAATGCACCCAAGTTAAATGGCTTTTAAGAATATGTTAATACATGGAACAACAATACCACCTACAGTTCTGTTTACTGACCTCTGTTCATTTTGATTTGCAATCAAGTTTTGCCAAACCATCATGGGTCACTTTTGTAGACTTAGATAAAAAGTTGCTTTTCAAACATTGCTTGTTATTTAGATGACTAACTCTTTATTAAAAGGGTAGTTAGTTAAGGACCTGTAAGGCAATGAGATTTAAATCCAACGCTTTTCATTGCTAAACAGTACTTTTTAAAAAGCAAAAATTAGTAGGATTCTTGTCTTGGTGGGATCATATTCAAAATATGTGTTTCTGTTTTGTCCCCGCTGGAACTGTCACAGCAACTGTAGATGGCAAGTCTTCCTTGGCTGTAATTTGGGATGAACACATTCCCTGGCTTATTTCAAGTTAGATATTTAGTTCTTTTTCTCCATCCTGCCAAGAGAAGAACAGCTTTTGTAAGAGTGAATATAGAACTACAATTGCTATACAAAATCTGTACTTAGAGTAGAACTTTAGGAATGAAGGACATCTGGCAGTTATTCATGCAAAAGCAGGTCTAGGTCCAGTTTTACTCAGTCTAATTTTTTAATTTATAATTCAGAGACTTCATCCTCTCATTGCTCCACATGGATTTCTTGGAGGGAAAAGAGAGTTCAAGAAATCTTTACTCATCAGGATTGCTTGGTGCAGTGTCTGCACCACTTGCTACATAACAAAGGTAACGAGACTGGTTGTGGTTTCTTCTCCAGTCACACACAGTTGGATCTACTCCAAATATAGAACAGTCAGTTTGGAGAGGTTTTGCTTGGGTTTCTCTTTCAGAAATAAGCCCTTCACAGATGAATACATGTGGGCTAAAAATGTGATACATGAGACAAAGCGAAATAGCCAGCAGCTGCCAAAAGTCCTGTCTACTTCCATGACCATAAAGGTTTTCAGCCTTTTCTGTGTGCACTCCTCACAGGCTTCAAAAAAGGTGCAAGGCAACAGGTCCATTGTTCACCCTACTGACAACAAGCTTGTTAACAGGGTTACAAAGGGTAATGAAGTTAAACAAGTTCATAAACTGTGGAAGGTTTGCACCACAGCTAAAAGCCACTAACAGAGTATTCCAAGAGCCATGAGTTTATAACTTCCCCTTCTAAAGTGTGACTTGCCTGTATTTGATCAGTCGTCCTCCTTGAATAAGTTGTGCAACTTCATTAGTGAAATGGCATGCAAAAAGAAGCCAGTTCCTTGGCTGCACTTTGTAGGCAAATCTCATGAAAGTCAAGGAATAACAACACAGTGCTGCAAAACACAACAGATATTATTTTCAATACCTGCATTTCGCAGAGGCTTGATTTTCATACTAGTGGAATGTAATGACAAGTAAAATGCTTCTCACTACTTTTGAGCTTTCCAGTAATCCTACAAATTGACCACTTTGTGGATCTAATTCCAGAAAACATGGAACAGAGCTAATTTTTGCTACACAAGAAAATCCACAGAGCTGCAGCTTTCCACAAAAGAAAAAAAAAATCACTTTGCTCATAAGCTTTCTTGTGAAGCAACTGAAGCCTTTGTAGTTTATTGCCTCAACTATCTCAGAGAATGAGAGCCAAGCCCAATGAGACATGACCCACACAGTGCAACTATTCTGACAATTTCTAGGACAGAGTATTTTTAGAAGTACTAATTACTTAAACATAGTTCTTACTGCAAACATTCTGAAAAGGACTTTAAAAGAAAGAGGATTCCATCTCCAGGAAATGATGATCGTTCAGAAGCATAAAGCTTTTGTTACCTGCTTTCCAAGAAGACAAGAAACAATTTTAATCTGTTCTCGTGCCATAAATGCAATGAAATACAAGAACTAGTTTTGCAAAGTTGATTTTTAGCTTTCTGACAGGCTTAAAGAAAAAAAAATAAGGAAATTAATTGTTCAAGAGAACAGCTCTTTTTTTTTTTTTTTAAACATACAGAACCTAGAAGATACAGGGAAAATATTTGTACATACCAAATCATATATATATATACACTTAAAAAATGAAAGAGGTGTCTTAACTTCATTGACCTGAGGAGCTGTTACCAAAGTACTACTTCCAAAACAGCTTCATAATGCTAAAGATTATTCAAACTTGTCTTCCATCTCTAGGAAGCCAATTAAGAGACTGAATTACTGTAAGTAGAACCTGGTAAGTATGAGGCTATAACATTTCCTTAATCCAAACGTATTTTGCTTCAGGGAGAAGAATTATTCAAAATTAAGTTATTAGCTGAATTAAAGAAGAAATGTAATTCTAAAATTAGGCTAATAAACCAAAGCTGTCAGATTTATGATCCTAGAGAAGTATTTGAACAATAAAATACAGAGACAGACATCTAGGCAAAAGCTATACATGTTCCAAAAACAGGTGGAAAAATATTGGTTATGCATTTAAAAAGAAATTCTCATACTATCCCATTAAGGGTCATGCTAGCCTCTCACAGGCAACTGCTTTGCAAAGAGTTAACCTTCCTCAGATATTTTTTGCACCCTATAGACCAAGCATTATCATTTCTTCATTTTGTCACGGTCGATATTTAAGTCTCGCACTAACCACAAGGCATCATTGTTCTCAATACAGAGAACCAAGTTGCATCAAGTGATCCGTTCTGAACTAGTACATGCAGTAGTATAAGATACCAAAACAATTACACTTTAGGAATGATTCTGGTGATCAAAACTGCTAAGACTCAAGACTCACCTCCTGCCCCCCAAATTAGTGGAAAGCCCTGTGAAGAGCTCCACAGCTTTCCAGTACTTCCATTTTTAAGTGGCCTCTGCAGTCATATAACAAGACATTTGATATCTATATTTGCCTTCATCACAAGTTTACAAGCAATCTATAATATATAAATGCTTGAAGGACAGAATCTGTGTTCTGTAGTCAGTTTACTGAAAAGAAGTTTGTCTCAGGTCTTACCAAACGTCATTCGGCCACTAATGATTTCTGGAGATTTCTTCATGTCATTAATAGCAGCAATAGGAAGTCCCCAGTTTGCAACTGGCCCCCAGAAGTGCTGTACGGGGGGAAAAGGAAAATAAATTACACAGAAACACAGACCTCCTGCAATATTCTTACAGTTTTCCTCAGCTGCACAAAGCTTTAGAGGACATGGTTAAGGTAAAACTCCAATTTAAGACATGGACTACTTTTGATGTAAGGGACTGAAAATAAACACTTCATCAGAACATAAACAAGTAATGCCCTATAGACTACAGACCACTTTGAGCTCAGGCTGCACAAGCTGAAAAATCATCAGTTCATACTCCAGCTGTGCTACAGTAGTAACTTTTCTCTGCTGACCAGGGAGGCAGATTTGGAACCTTCCCACTTAAGATGATTATCCAGTTTCAAGTGTCTCTAGGCAGGCAGCCCTTTGAAGTTTCCACACACAAGAATTAAATTACACCTATACAGATTGTCTTTGGTCTACACAGAACAGCAAGCCTTGTTATGATTCATAGTGTAGCTGGCATAAAATATCCACTCCTAGTTTAGGGAGTAAATAAAGGCTAAAGGAAAGAAAAGTCTGGACTGAGAGCTATTCAGTACTATTTATTGTCTTAAGCTAGTTAAAAATAAACCAAGTAGTTCCGTTCCATACCAGTATTGTTGCTGTGCAGAAGAATGGATATGGAGCCAGTCTCCCTGGCAAAGAGTACTGGGGTAAATGGTGGGTGGGAATGAAGACCCTTTAATTTTGCAGTGATTACTTTAGGAGACATTCTGAAGGAGCTAATGTCTTGTCACCTTATCCTCAGACTTGCAAATAAATATTACTTGTGGAGGTTCACAGTATGCTTTTCAAATGTAGGCAAGGTCATAACAGTGCTGAGGAAAAAAGACAGCAATTTATTGAAGTTGGGGAGAAAGTAAAACCAGAAGATCCCTTCCTTTTCTTACCGTGCTGTTTGGGTGGCCATCATTTGTTTTCCATTGAAAAAGCACATGCAAAGAAAAAAAAAACAAACAACAAAAGTTAGGGTCTTTTTCATAATCGACAAAGTGTACCACAAACAGATGCTAAGTAGAAGTCAGGAGACTGCTGTGGCATTAACCTTGATTAATGTAACTATTAAAAAATCCCATTTCCCTCAAGAGGTGTCATTGTGACAAGCATATGTCACTCAAGCACATTTTTCCTAGCAAGATAAAATCCTGTTCTGGTCTGTGGAAGACATTCATCCCCAGTAGACTTCAAAGTGTTTAAGATCCCACTCCAACTAGCTTAAAAGGAAGCCAAAAGAAGTCAAGGTTTGCTCACGACAAACCTGAACAGCTACAGTTCCTCTGTGGAGGCTCTGAAGAAGTGACTTGGAATTCTTTGTATACCCACATAAGCAGGTCAAACCAAATGCTGCCAAAGATCTTACTGTCCCTAAGCTCATGCCAACTGTGCCTGGACCAAACATGAGCTATAACACATTTTCAGTGTTCTAACACGCAACTACATTCCAGTCATGTATAGGGTTCATTTAAGTGATCATACAGGTACCAATTAATTAATGTAATCACTTAATGATCTACCCCTGAAAGCTAGACTACAGCATATATTTAAGATTTTTGCTACTGTACCTTTTAAAACGCTTCAGAACTTGTAAATATTCTCTTTCTAACAAGAATCCTGACATGACTCAGTTCCAAATTATGACTTAGTAGCCCATTGCTAACTTATCGGAAAGCCTGTTGCTGACTGATTGCTGCTCACCTACCACTACCTCAAGCTGCAGAATACAGTCACTTCCTTCACACCAATTTCCATCTCCTTAGAGCACTGTTTTACAAGTAGCTATGGTAAGGGAACAGTCAGGTCTGCTTAGGAAGTCACACTGGAAGTGCATTTCAGCGAATCTTTGTAACAAGCTGCAGGCTGGTTCAAGATTTGTTAGGGTGTCCTTGTCCTTGACAAGCCTAACCACTTGTTTTTTATTTTCTTATTAACTGAACTGCAGCAATAATTAACTGAAGTTCACAAGACAAGTGCACACTTCAATTTTTTTTATATAACCTTGTCTAAAGTTCGAATGTGTCTTTTGGCACAATGTTTTTGTGCCAACAGAGGCCAGGCTTCATTTTTAAAGGGGAAGTTCTTTTCAGGCAAGTGAAAGCCTAAAACAGAATCAACTGCTGCTGTTCTAACAGAGTAGGCAGGTTTGGCTAAAGTCTTGCAGGGTTGTCCTACATACACATGAGACTGGAACAGTTATTATACTCTAGAAGTGGGGCATACCAAGGTCAAAGACTCTTCCAGAAGCAGGCATCAAGCCCCAAAGCTCTGCAGCCAATACAGCTGCAACAAGTGCACTGTATCTAACAGCAAGGATATCACAGCAAGTGCATGTGTCTATTCTTGAAGTGATACTGTTCCAAATTAGTAGTTTCCAAGAACTACATGCAGTCCCTTCACAAAGGGAACAGGTTGTACTGAAGTTTCCGGAAATGTAGACAACAGTTATATAATTTACTCATTAATTTCTGTGTAAGTATCTGGGTATCACAAGAGGAACCACCAGTTGATTAATACCTTACATTTCTACTACAAAAAGTCTGTTGGGGAAGATTTATTTTTTCCAAAATTTTTGCGTATGTTTTCCTCATACTGGCAAAGAGGATATTAATAGGCCAGAGACGATTCTGAAAAATAGATGAACTCTTGCTTCTTGTTTCCTCTGCACTGCCATCCCCTAAGGGGAAAAGGTAGACTGTTTAATTCTCTGAATAAGCAAGATGATGACAAAAGATACTGTGTCCTTCAATGTCGAGCACAGACTGTTAGAGGACATTTTGTTAAGCTCTTATGTTCTCGTGTTTAAAAATTTGCTAATGAGGAGAACTGAAGATCAACTAATTCTAGTTACACTACTGATGCTACTTCTTTTAAAGTTCATTTCAATTAAAAGAAAGGTCCTAGACAGCTTAATGAACACAAGTGCTCAGGCTTTAAAAGGAATATACTATNTAATCACTAAAGCATTTTCAGCCTTTCTTTTCTTCCCCTTATCTCTCTCACGTTTGTAACAGGGGGGTGAGGGTTGTGAGAAAAGGGGGGGCTGCAATTTACTGTGAGAGGTTTGGGAGAGAGTTCTGACTCAAACCATTACACTTACATTCTTAATATGCTTTCTTTAAAGCATTAAGACATGGTTAGGGCAAATCTATACTTACATGATTTACAGTTACTCAGATCTCTATTAATCACCACTTTAGAGAAGCCAGACATGAAACTGGCAGAACACTTAATTATTAATGATAGTTTTAAAATTATCTTGTATTTTTCCTTTGTACAAGATCCAAAAGCTAACCCGTGATGTAATGGAATTCTACTGCCAGACATATGCACCAGAAAAAAAGCAGCACACTCTCGTTACGCTTGCTTTCATGTTTTCAAGTTATGAAGCTGGAATTGAAGCTACTTATTCTAACAGATGCCTGCAAGTTTGATTCCTTTGATAGGAATGGTTGGACTCAATGATCCGATGGGTGTCTTCCAACCTGGTTATTCTACAATTCTATGATTCTAAGTTTTGATTGCCCCAAGCCATAATAATGGCACATGTGATTCCACCAGTTTGGGTAACTTCAGTTATTCTATTGAGGGGCAAGTTTTTTAAAACACAACACTGTTATCACAAACAATATCTCGATTCATCATTTCCTCAAAAACAAGTTTCACGTTTATAAAGCCTTGCTTCATTACAGTGATTAGAAGTGAATTTCCAGAACAGATAACAGTCTCAGAGTTCTGAGGAAACTCTTGCTCTGTGAGCAAGGCAAGAGGAAAATATTCCTCAGATTAGAGTTCTGCCACATGTGGAAACAAGAGCCATCAGAAAGAAATGTAAAGAGGTGCAGGTCTAAAGTACAAACTCTCCATTTCTCCTGCAGAGAAGACAGCTGACAGTCTTTTGCTGACTCTTAATTTAAATTTTAAACTCAACATAAAGCAAACAAGTTAGACACTGGTACCCTAGTAAGCAAGAAATAATGCTGAAAGGCCACACTGGAGAAAGCAACTGACTTCAGCCCTTCAAGACACACCCAGTAACACATTTCTTTGCACATAAAGCAAAACCCATTCCACAAATGCAGGATCCTGTGGAATGCTCTTTTTAGACAACTTATCTCAAGACCAGATGTAGGATGAAATACAGCTGAAAAGGCTTATTTCAGTCTTTGGTAAAGAAAGAGATACTTCTAGCAAGTAACTGGTGGCGTCAGAAAGCAGCTATTATCACACTTCCAAATTTCTGGGTTTTGCTCTTCTAATTAAGAAGCAGACTGCTCTTTTACTGGTCATACCTGCTTTACACAAATTCTGGTAAAATTAACTAAATGTTGACATTAAAATGAATATATCAGGCTTACATGATATCTTCAAGACCTTCAAAAGGAATCCACATAGAAGCCTGCTCTGACCTTTCGTCATTTTGCTTCAAGGATGTTTTCTTCGTTCTCAGATTTTACTCATCTTTATGCCTCACAGTTTCTGTGGAACTTGATTTTGCAAGTGCTAAACAAACCCTTCTGCTTGCTGAGCCTTTGCTTTACAGTCCCTCTTCCACACAAGCTTACACCATCTCCTTCTACTTTAACCAATACTAAGTTTCCCAGGTATGTCCTCCTACATGTTTGCTCAATACCAAATGTCAGTTGCAATACATGTAGGCAGAACAATAAGCAACAGCTATAGCAAAAAATTGCTCAACCACCTTTATTAGAAGANCCCTCTCTCACATCCTCCCCCTCCGGCCCCCGCGGCTTCAAGGTCAGTCTCGGTCCCGGCGGGGCGGGCAGCAGCCCCACCAGCCAGAGTGGCGACAGAGGCGCCCCGCCGGGCACCGCGCCCTCGCCGCCCCGGCAGAGGTCAAACGCAGCCGCCCGGCCGCCGCCCCGAAGCCGAGGGAGGGGACAGAGCGGCCGGGGAAAGAAGGGACGGCGGTTCCCGCTCACCTCATGAGGTAGTCCCTGAAGTCTTTGCTGCGCACGTAGTCCAGGGCCTTGCGGCCCAGTGCCCCCGCCATGGCGGCCGCGAGCGCCCAGCCAGCCCGCCCGCCGCCGGCACCGGTGACAACTCCCCCCGCGCGCCGCCGCCCGCTTTACGGCAGCCACCGCCCCCACCGAGGCGCTCTCGGCGCCCATTGGCCGCGGCGGCCCCGCCCCTCTCCGCCCTCGCGCCGCGCGCGGGGAGAGGGGCGCGAGGAGGGTCGGGGGCGGCTGTGATGTCGTAAAGCAAGGCGGCGGGAGGAGGGAAAGGGGTGGGTGCGTGTTGTCGCAAAGCGCGAGAAGGCGGGGGTCGCGGCGGGGTGCGCGGCGGCGGCCGGCGGGTTCCCATTGGCCGCCAAGGGGCGGGGAGCGGTGGGCGGGGCCGCGGGTCCCCCGGCTCGGCCCGGCCTNCCCAGTAACACATTTCTTTGCACATAAAGCAAAACCCATTCCACAAATGCAGGATCCTGTGGAATGCTCTTTTTAGACAACTTATCTCAAGACCAGATGTAGGATGAAATACAGCTGAAAAGGCTTATTTCAGTCTTTGGTAAAGAAAGAGATACTTCTAGCAAGTAACTGGTGGCGTCAGAAAGCAGCTATTATCACACTTCCAAATTTCTGGGTTTTGCTCTTCTAATTAAGAAGCAGACTGCTCTTTTACTGGTCATACCTGCTTTACACAAATTCTGGTAAAATTAACTAAATGTTGACATTAAAATGAATATATCAGGCTTACATGATATCTTCAAGACCTTCAAAAGGAATCCACATAGAAGCCTGCTCTGACCTTTCATCATTTTGCTTCAAGGATGTTTTCTTCGTTCTCAGATTTTACTCATCTTTATGCCTCACAGTTTCTGTGGAACTTGATTTTGCAAGTGCTAAACAAACCCTTCTGCTTGCTGAGCCTTTGCTTTACAGTCCCTCTTCCACACAAGCTTACACCATCTCCTTCTACTTTAACCAATACTAAGTTTCCCAGGTATGTCCTCCTACATGTTTGCTCAATATCAAATGTCAGTTGCAATACATGTAGGCAGAACAATAAGCAACAGCTATAGCAAAAAATTGCTCAACCACCTTTATTAGAAGAACCCGCTTTTATTTGTGTACCTCTGTCAAAGCGTTTGTTAGACAGGAAACTTCACCCTGCCTGCTTGAGACAGCTCCCATGCAGTTCAACTAAATAAGCGAGTGTGCTGCAACAGTATCATTAGAGCATTCTCGTTTGAGGTGCCATGCTCGGTGCGCACAAGCTGACGTTCAGCAAGAGTACCGAGCCACCTGGGAGGTGACTTAAGCCACGCTCCCATGAAAAGCGGCGTTCTAACAAGCCTCCGACAAAAGCACCTATTTACGCATAATCGGAGATATACACAAGTGGCAGTAAGATTACACCTGTCGCCAACCCCGCCTCCACCCACGGCCGAGCAAAGCCTCTTCCGCCCTGGCTGCCGGCGGCGCCCGCTGTCCTTGAGCCCGGTCCCAGGGCCAGGACGGGGGAGGACAGGACAGCGCTCTCGTGGCAGCCACCATCGGGCGGAACGACTGGGTGCCCTCACGCATCCCCCCCGCAACCCCAAGCCCTCCCGCACCACCCCCCCCCAGCCTTCTCGCACCCCTCCCCAGCCCTCCACTCCGCAAACCCCCCCACATCTCTCCCGCACACCTCCCGCTCCAACCCGCATCCCCCGCCACACACACCCTCAATCCCTCTCTCACATCCTCCCCCTCCGGCCCCCGCGGCTTCAAGGTCAGTCTCGGTCCCGGCGGGGCGGGCAGCAGCCCCACCAGCCAGAGTGGCGACAGAGGCGCCCCGCCGGGCACCGCGCCCTCGCCGCCCCGGCAGAGGTCAAACGCAGCCGCCCGGCCGCCGCCCCGAAGCCGAGGGAGGGGACAGAGCGGCCGGGGAAAGAAGGGACGGCGGTTCCCGCTCACCTCATGAGGTAGTCCCTGAAGTCTTTGCTGCGCACGTAGTCCAGGGCCTTGCGGCCCAGTGCCCCCGCCATGGCGGCCGCGAGCGCCCAGCCAGCCCGCCCGCCGCCGGCACCGGTGACAACTCCCCCCGCGCGCCGCCGCCCGCTTTACGGCAGCCACCGCCCCCACCGAGGCGCTCTCGGCGCCCATTGGCCGCGGCGGCCCCGCCCCTCTCCGCCCTCGCGCCGCGCGCGGGGAGAGGGGCGCGAGGAGGGTCGGGGGCGGCTGTGATGTCGTAAAGCAAGGCGGCGGGAGGAGGGAAAGGGGTGGGTGCGTGTTGTCGCAAAGCGCGAGAAGGCGGGGGTCGCGGCGGGGTGCGCGGCGGCGGCCGGCGGGTTCCCATTGGCCGCCAAGGGGCGGGGAGCGGTGGGCGGGGCCGCGGGTCCCCCGGCTCGGCCCGGCCCGGCAGCTGTCCAGTTTCGGGAGGGGCCGTTTGCCTCTCCCCGGGGCCTTCGGGAGCGAGTGGGCGAGTCGCTGCTCCTGCTCCCACAAACGGCCCCGTCAGCGCGGCGGCCGAGGGCGACCAGAGCAGGACAGAGCTAAGAGAACCCGTAGTTGCTGCAGTGACTTTAAAAAAAATATGATCCCATGGGGTTTTTAACAACCCGATCCACGGGCTTGGAATTTTTGGAGCTGGGAGCAAAGGATTGTCGCGGAGCTCTGCACGGTTTAGCCTCTCCTGGNTCGGCGGGGCCGAGGCCTCGCGGCGGGGTGCGCGGCGGCGGCCGGCGGGTTCCCATTGGCCGCCAAGGGGCGGGGAGCGGTGGGCGGGGCCGCGGGTCCCCCGGCTCGGCCCGGCCCGGCAGCTGTCCAGGTGCGGGAGGGGCCGTTTGCCTCTCCCCGGGGCCTTCGGGAGCGAGTGGGCGAGTCGCTGCTCCTGCTCCCACAAACGGCCCCGTCAGCGCGGCGGCCGAGGGCGACCAGAGCAGGACAGAGCTAAGAGAACCCGTAGTTGCTGCTGTGACTTTAAAAAAAATATGATCCCATGGGGTTTTTAACAACCCGATCCACGGGCTTGGAATTTTTGGAGCTGGGAGCAAAGGATTGTCGCGGAGCTCTGCACGGTTTAGCCTCTCCTGGTCTATGATCCCATCTCTTAACAACACTTTCTGTTTCATTCCTGAGTAGAGGTTACTTACTTAGAAGGGAAGATAAACTCTAACCCTGCTAATACCATCTCTGTAAAATTTTGGCCATACAAATACCTATATGTGAATTACTGCTTTCATCTTTGCTCAGTGTGCTAGAGATAGTGAAAATGGATGCTTATCTCTTCTGTTTTCCCAAGACTTGCAGCCTTGGTTTTTACAGACAAGAACTGGGCTGAGAGTGCAACCTGGGGCAGAGCTATGCTCTGCAAGAAGTCCCGGAGGCCATGGCTGCTTCGTTTCCTTCTGGTTCCCTCCTCATCCTTGCATGATCTAGGGGAAAAAAACCAAACCACACCCAAAAGAGTAAGAGCTCTTCACCCTTGACTCCCTAATTGCTTGCTCAGAGAGTAGCAGGTTTGAGGAAAAGTGTCATGTAGACACATCCCCTCCTTTTGATATGTCCATGGCACATGATATGACACCCCACAACCACCACTGGCATTGCTATATGGGAGAAAGAGTTTTAATCCCCTTGGGTATACCACATTATAAAAGCCAAAACGTAGCCCAACATATTTCTATGGACTATTTAGACTCCTCATTTAAAAGCAACAATATGAATTTTAACTTGATCTCAAAGAGTAATTTATTCTACTTGATTCAACATGTATTGGCAGAAGGAATGTCTATGGAAATCAATCCTGTATGCTAAAACAATGCTATCATGTAGGTGAATTCCACGTGTCCTATATGGTAAGGCTCAGCCATTAATATTGCAGCTACAGTTTTAGCTAAAAATGTAGCCTTATTCTCCTTTACTGAAAAGGCAGGGTTTTGTCTTTTTTTTTTTTTTTTCTNCTTTTTTTTTTTTTTTTCTTAATGCTGTATATGGAGGGGGAAAAAAAAGTCTTCTGTCTATACTGGAAGGTGTTCTTTAGTCTTTTTCCCTGGAGTGAAACAAGTTCTTCCAACTTTTTTTTTTTTACAGGCTCTGCCTTTTAAATCTTTTTACTTTAAACATTTTGCTCACTCCATTCTTGTTTACAGCTTTCTTAAGGCTTAGCCCCAACAAGGGTTATCATGTCTCCATCAAAGCCTCAGCAGCAGTGCAGTACCCTTCTCTATTTTTGAGTGTCCCACTTTGTTTTTGAAGTAGTTAATGGAAAAAGTCATTAACTGGAAATGTACCCAGAAGAAACCAGTCTCACATGACAGGCTCTAACAGTTACACAACAAAAGCAGCTAGCAAGGATTTAAAGTTTGCTTTGCTGTGGGTTTGTATGTATTTACAGTGGGTTTATTTGCATACCATTTTTTGTGTTTCTTATGAAGATATCAAATACCATATGAAAGACCCCATTTTCATGGCCTTCTCTTTTATCCCCTCGGCCTGTTCAATAGAGAAATTAGGCTGGATTTGACATGAGTTGCTCTTGACAAGTCCGTGTTAGGCTTGCTTTTAAGCATGTTGTTCCTTGAGTGAGCATTAACAAGGAGTTTAATAAATTATTCTAGGATTTTGGGGGGGGCATTGGAATCGGGCCATTTTACTTAGATTTTGTTGGGTTGTTTTTATTCATTCTCTTCAGACACATGCCCTTGTCCAGTGCTGGACTGTCCTGTCCTTGAACTGGAGGATAATCATTAATGATCTCTAATTGCTTCTCCCAGGGCATGACAGACCCAAGACCAAGTTTCATTAGGTCATGCCAGACATTTTTTCTAAAATATACTTCACTTTTTCTTTTCCTCAGATGGTGACTCTCCCATCTGCAGGGGATGTATGGCCTTTCCTGTTCTCACCCAAGAACCGTAGCTCAGGAGCTGACATTTCTCGACCTCAACAGATATAGATCCACCTGCTGAGTAAAATAGCCTGCAATTTTTCTCCTTTTAGGGCATCTCTTTCTTCCTCTTGCCATGCCTTTGCAGGCACATGCATGGTGGCATGTCCCAGTCAGGGAGAGAGGAATGCATTGCCTTTCCCTGCCTCACGTGCAAAAAGACCTGTCTGTCATGATTAGGTTGTGATTGGGCAGGTCTGAACACATGAAGCTTTTATTAGTGAGGATGTTCCTGTTATTCTAAACTAAATAACACAAGCTCTGGCCCTACCATGGTCTATACCATACGCACATAGAAAAGAGTTAGTCCTGTGCTGTGAAAAGCATATGGTGTCTAAAGTTGTATAGACAAGGAGAAACAAAGTAAAACACACTGGCAGAGTGGTAGCTGGCTTTGCAGCAAGACTGTGCGGGTGCTTTTTCTCTGTGCCTGGGAAAGAGCCTGAATGAGCTAGAGGCCACTGCTCAAGAGTGGGAGCAGCACTCCACTGCTGGGCTGACTGCCAGCTTCAAACCCTTTTGGAAAGGTGAGAAAAAAACAAAAACTCAAACCAAGCAAATAAAATCCCCAGAGCAATATCTTCCCCTACTTAAGCTTACAGTACAACTATTATTAAGGGCAAGTTTTCTCCCGGGATTTTTGTTTTTTTTTTTATAAAAGCCAAATGGCTGTAGATGAAGGATACATCCTGCACAAGTAGCACTTCATGTGTGGAGCCTCAGGGCAGCTGGAGGATGTAGCTTTAATGTGATGAGGCTGCACTGAGTCCTCAATTGGTAACAAAGGATAAAACAGACAGCCAAAATTGCAGCTGAAATTATTTAAGGCAACTTGATCCTGAAATTAATGTAGTGGTGATGGCTATACCCATCTGAGTTTTTTATCATCATGAAGACTGAATAGATATAAGAGTTTTAAGATTTTTTTTCTGCTCCTAAGCTCATATCTGCAGTTAACTTATTTAATAATGCTTTAAAATAGATAGTTTTAGATTCTATTTTTAAATATAAAACTATATTGCTACGGCTGTTTAGAATAAATCTGGTTTTGGAACATGGAGGAAAATCCCCTTGGGGATCGATGGGTTTATTTGCAGGTTACTTGTACTTTCAGTTGGTTATGTGGATATAGGTGCTGGGCTACAAGGGTAATCTGATTATTATTTAAAACCAGACCTTTATAATAGTATTTGAGGTTTTTTTAAACTTATAAAATTCTCTTTCCTTAAGTAAAGAAATTCTGATAATACATGGTAATTGTTTAAAAAAATCATGCCCCTGCATCCATGTGTGAAGAAGCATGTAACTGCTGTTTCTACGATTGCACCACTGCATTGCTGGTATCCTTGAACAAATTATTGATGATTAGCTTTTATTTGGGAAGAAGTGAGGCCTGCTTATTCAGTCATGTGAACTCTGTACTTTATGTTGCCAAATTGGGTCAGCTGGGTTAAGAGAACCTATTCTTGTAAAGCCACCTTGCAAATTTTTCCTACTTCACTCAGCTAGAGAAATATTTTATAGTTAAGTGACACATAATCACTTCACTGTAATTATCATGTCCAGAGGAACAGACGAGGAGGGCTGGTAATTTTCTGTTGGCTGACTGCACCTCCTAGCAGTCATTGAACTGGGCTGCAGAGTTGATTTCTTCATTGTGGAAAACATACCTTGGTGATGAATCCAAAGGGATTTAAAAAAAGTAGGAATAGCTTTCTATTCTATTAAAAAAAAATATTTTCTTTTTTCTGGGGAAGGAGTATCAATGTCGCATGAACATCTCATGTAAGTTCATGAAGTCTCCTTCCTCCTTTATTGCCTTTCAAAGTGACTGCTGAAAGACTTTCATTTCATGAGGAGAACTAGTCATGGGTTTTCTCCCAAGCCTTCTGTGTCCTTAAAGTGTTTTATTAAAAAAAAATGTCTCACAGGTTATAAGGAGAAGCCTAAAATCAGGGTTCTGACTGAGGGCAGGAAGTGAAAGGGTCAAAGTTGCGAGACACACTGTTAAGTAATGATAATCATTTACACTATGTAATCTCTTCTCAGGATTCATGTGTCTTTATCAAGCTGAATAAATATAAATCTAGTAGAGCGAGATAAAAATATAGGCTCCCAGTATGTTCCACTATTAATAAATTCACTCACTCTAAATATGTTCTTTCCTGGTACCTTGGCTCTCTCCCCAGCCTAAATAACTCAAGTGAGGCTGGAGGATGGCCGGGAGTGGTGGATCATTACTGTTAGAAAATTATGGTTCTTGCTTCTCTCTGCTTCCAGCCCTTCCCTGTTAAACAAGTTCCCCAGCTACTACCACTAGAGAACCTTGAACATAAATAACGGTAGGCTTGACTTACGAAAAAAGCAGACTAGGCATGATTATACCACATCTAACTTTGGTCTAATTCAGTATCACTGGTAGCATTAAATCTTCTTAAGGTAGTGTCAATATTTTAATTAATGAACTGAGATTTCTCACACTTACTAGTGAATTGTGAGAACAAGACAGTATCTAGGATGCCACTGCTTTATTAGAGGAAACCAAAGGTTGTCTTTGATCGAATTGGTGATGCACAGCCAGATAGGGACCCTAAAATCACCTTTGGCCTATTTCTTTAACAGGCTAACAAAAGCAGGGAGGGCAATTTCAGTAGACTACCATGGATAAACAAACTGTGGGCATACAAGATGAGTAACTTGAAGGTAAACATGCTAAAGTTCTTTCCAAAGCTACTGGGATCAAAGTGAAATAAACAATAGGTTCTGGTGGTCTTCTACAATGCCATTTAGGACTCAATAGGGAGTCATCTAGGTTTATATAAGGTATAACAAAAAACCACCCCACAACAGATTCAAGTGTGTATACCAGTCCTATGGAAAACTGATATATTCACTCAGTGCTGACTGCTTGAAGGTAGGGTGATATGAATGTATTTCAGGGCAAACAAGACCATCATAGCATTTATATTGATTCCCAAATTACTGCAGGATATTGAAGTCGTCCACTTGCTTTCATACTAACCTTTTGTCTGCTAAGGCGTATCTGCTGAAAGCCACTGAGAGGAATGACAAACCTCTTTTCTCTTTTGATGCCTTTTTTTCTGATGAATAATCAACCTCGCTTTTAAAGCTATAGCTACTTTATTTTCATTCTGCAGCAGTGTGAATTTTGCACCCAGATACTTGCCTGTTTTTATGCTCTGGTCTGCTTCTCTATGTTTCCAGAACATGGGCTTTTTCTCCCTGTGAGGATTCTTGCAGGCAAAAATCAAATTGCCTTGATCAGGGTCTTTAAAATTCTCCATGGCAGGCATTTTATGTTTTTCCCTGCACCTAAATTCCAAACCCTTTAAATATGTTCAGTGGTATTACTCAGTGCATTGAAAAAATGGCACTTGAGGGCCTGAATGATGAGGTTTGCATGACATTTTCTTATTTTTAACATATACTGCCTAATCTCTTCTAGTTTTCTTTAGAAACCAGGGATGAAGCTTCCAGCTTCATTGGTGAAGTTTTTCTCCTAGTTCTTATAGATCAGTGTTTAAAAGCATTAAGTACTTGTTGATATTGACTGAAAGTTTTGAGGAGACTGAAGTACTGATGTTTAAGCATAGGATATGGCCAATGGCAAAGCCTCTTTCCCAGTTAGGCATCCTGCCTGAAATAAGGTATAATCTATAAGAAATCTTCTGTGATTGAGGAAGTCAACTAGCTGATTTCAGGCCGAGATTTTAGCTGTTTGACTGCATCATGGTGGAGGTATTCTTAACTTGAATTGCTATAAATGTTATAAAAGGCTGGCAAGTTTAAAGGTCATGTTAGTGTAAGATCAATGATTTTTGCATGTGTTGGTGGATGTATAACTCATCCTGGTTCAAATGCCAATGCTGTATTTTTCCTCACAGACTATCTGATGGTAGAAAAATGAGGGACCATTTGGAGACTTCCTGGAACTGGGGATTGTGCAAGTTGTGTGTATGTGCATGTTGGATATCTGACATGAACTTCACAGAAGGTTGCTATCATTCCTGGGCTGGGGAGAGTAATAACAAATTTGCATCTGAATTGCAGAATAAATACTCCTCACCTTTGCTCAGCTTTTTTTTTGGCTGGGCCAAAAACATGCATACATCTCAGCTGTATGTTCCACTTTATTCCTGCCCATCTATGTACACATCAAGGGACTTGTTAATTCCTGGGCAGAGTTTTTACCTGTGCGTATCAGTCCACAGACACAATATGAAGACCAGAGCCATGCAGTTGATGTGCAGCCCCACTCAGACTGTAAAAGGTGGCAGCAGATTGGTGGTTGAAGTGAGACCAGAGGTCCAAATAGCAGAATATCAGCACTGTTTAAAGTGTTTAAAAGCTGATGAGTCCTTGTCAGTTCTCTGAAGTGAAATGTAGGTTATCTCCATTCTCTGTGATTAAGGCTCCATTGTGGCAGCTAATGTTCCTAAAGGCTAAGTAGTTTTAATACCAACAGGTGAAATAAATTTAGGCCCCTAGCAAAAGTCTCATATGCTTAAATTCAGTAATATTGTTTTCTCAGTAAGCTGGTTCTGACTTCATGGGGACATGGTTACGGACATCAGGGAATGGTCTGTATCTGACTCAGCTGAGGTCACTGCAGATAGAAATGGTGGAAATTCACATCTGAAATTTACCCACTTGTCTTAAGTCAAATGCTGAAGTGAAACACACCTTCATGCCTCACACTGACTGTCCCATTGGAGAAGCAGCTAGCCTGAATGGATAAGTAAAGCAAATAACTGATTATAACAGAATTTATGATAGAGAGAAGAGCCTAGTCAGTAATTTGACAAGTGGAAAGTCTGGGGAGATGCACTGGAAATCACTGACTTTTTTGCATGTCTTACCAAGGAGACCAGCATTAAAATTGAAGCCTGCTTTCTACAGTAGGGAAAGTGCAAGGTTTGCAGCTTTGGCTGTTTCTACCAGTGACTGGAGAACCTGAAGGATAGGAAGAATCCATTAGGCAGGAGTGTGCTAAACCAAAACAATATACAGTCTCACCACAGACTGTGACTCACCAGCCTTTTTAATAAATTAATTTCCTCAACAAAGAATGGCATTGAGTTCAGGCCAGATTTGGTTGTTTAGAAAACAGTGAGAGCACCACAAATAATTTTCCAGTCCATCTGGATGAAAGGACAGAGATCCTCTTCTTCCGTCTTGCATCCAGACAGTGGGAGTATGACATCTGTAGCAGCTGGTACATCTCAAAGTTACCTGTGGTTAACCCAGATAGCTGGGCATAGTTTAAAATCCGTGTCTTTAGCTCGTCTTCACAACTTTTAATGCAAAACCTCTGCTTCTTGTGATCGTCAGACATTAGCCATTCTCGTTACAGCCCATTATTTGCCTGAGGTGCTCAGCCAGCTGTTATGCTGCCCTTGAACAAGATGCTATTCAGACATATAAGACATTCCTGAGCCTCAGGGCAATTCTCGTGATACACAAGTGGGACACATAAAGGAAATGAAGCAGCCAAAGTTGAAGTGGAATGAGGTGAAGCAGGAGGAATACAAAAGCAGGAAATGAACATTGACTTAGGGATTACAGGGAGGAGGGGAGTTGGGTGCTACTTCTGTTTTTTAACCATTGTGCTTTTCTTGTCACATCAGAAGTATTCAATGTCATCCAGAGAGACCTGGTCAAGACAAAGAAGTGGGCCTGTGTGAACCTCATGAGGTTCAACAAGGCCAAGTGCAACGTCCTACATATGGGTCAGGGCAATCCATGGTTTCAATACAGGACGGGGGAGGTGATGTGATTGAGAGCTNTGAAAAAAAGCATAGTTGCTTATCAGTTACTCTGCAAAATAATATATCTCCAACAGTGGCTGAACTTGGCTGATCATGGTTATGTTAAAGGATAACAAGAGCAGATGGAAGAGAAAGCCTGGGATCCCCCCTTAGTTTTCCCATTTGGATGTTCTTGTATATTATTAAGATTCTACAGAAAAGCCTCTTTTTTAACCACTGGGCCTGTAAAAACATTGGAGTCATTGGCCTGTCTGCCAGAGGAGGCTATAAAAAACACAAGATGGACCTGTGGGACAGAAGCTTAGTAACGGAAAAGAGGAATGATTCATGGTAGACACTGTTGTATGGAGGAGGAGGGTGGGAAGGGACATACATGTGTCCTAATGATGAAGGACCATGAGGACTAAAGGAGAAGGAAGAGCCTTAATTTTAAGGGACAGAGAAAAGAAAGGAAGGACAGAAGTGGGAGGAGGCCAGGAGCAGCTGGCAGGAGACCAGAGGCATAAGATTACCTGTAGTCAGAACAGAAATCCTATGAGGAACCTATTTGAAGTACACATTTGCTTTGTTATACTTGCTTGGACCTGAATCATGTGCAGTTTCTCCATATCTGATACCACACGTTGTTCCTGTGGAGAGCCTGAGCCAACCTCACCACCTCTGTGATGCTGCTGGGGCTTACAGGAATCCATAGATGTGAACACCTGTGTCATGGTGTGCAGGCTCAGATGTGGCAACACCAGGGAAGCAAACCCAATCGTTTGTGGTTACTACTAAGTTCAGCAAGCAGAAAAGTCTATGCAGGCTGCTTGCCAGTGACCAGGAGAACTACATTTTGGAAGATCTCTAAGAGGCAATGACAATCCGTGCGAGGCAGCTTGCGTGAAAACACTCATTTGGCAGTGAAATTCTAATTTAATTTAGTCAGGTGCATTAACTGTATGACTGATGGCGGCTTAAAGGCTTACTTGTTGCTTCCCAAAGCAGAGGTGTGGGAATTCAGGCTGTACAGAGCTAACACCTCCAGGTATAATTTGGAAAGATAACTGTGTGCTTTAACTGTGACCAGCACATGGTATTTAAACATAGCCAGTGCTCAGGTATTGGAAAAGAATTATATGGAAATGAGCACGATGCTGGGGTTTTTTGTTTGTTTGTTTGTTTCTTTATTTCTTTATAAAGAAAGGAAAGGATGGGCATGCCAAGCCAAAATGGCAGAATACAGACAAAGGTGAGCACTGAGGCTTCTTGTCAGAGGCCATCCACAATAAAGTTTTGCCCTCATAGAGCAGAGCTCCCCATCCCTCCTGCCAGGAGGGACCCAGCATGCAGCCAGCCCGTCAGCATAATCACAACTCTGTGAAGTCAGTTTATACAGTTTCACAATACCATCAGCCCACGTCACTGTGGGGCAGCAGCAGCCGAGGCCATCAACAGTAGCAGCAGCAACATTGGATACAGTGCACAGAAAAAAAGGGAGCAAAGAGCTTGTTTGCAAACAGTTGTATGTAACAATATAGAAAGTCCAAAGATCATCATTCTGCTATAAAAATATTACACTTCATAAAACCATGTACTATAAAAAAAATCTATTCAGAAACGCTGGTAAACAATAAATATCTGTACACTGTCTGTCCATTTTCATACAAGAAACATAAAAAGCGTGAGCCTCAGAAATCATCATTTGTAAACATGAATATGGAGCCTGTAAACAAAGTGCTAGATCATGGTTGTTTTTTTTTCAAATTCATTGAATACTGCCCAAGGAAACCCCTTGCATATGTCATCACCTAATGGCCAGAATCCACCACTGTGCCAGAAAAGAGGACCCTGCTCTGAGCTGTCACCCTCATTGTACTGAAGATGCATGTGGAATAAGGGTAATAATATAGCAAGAGTGAGGAAGGAAAGACTTGGCTCTGAGCAGCAAATAAGAAACATTTTTTTAGCAACGGTTTTTCATTTTCTGCATTTCAAAAGCTTATTTCTAGCCTCTCTTTTCAAAATTCTCCTTTGTCGAAGAGGATATGCATTCACCTCATTTGTCTTTTGGGCTATGGCATCTCTGAAAACTATGACCATAATTGCATCCATTTAGGAGTCGTAATGGAGCACAAATTGACCCTGTAGCTCCATATCCCAAAGCAAGAAGTAGTGGTTGTACACTTCAGCACTGACCATCATGGCTTACACAACACAGACTGATACAAAAGGACAAATTCTTAATTTTAGACTCTAAATTTTGGGCAGCAAAACATTTCCATGTGTAAGCCTGTGCTGACATGGATGATCAGATGCCTGCTTAGCTTGCACATGGAAATGCAAGGTGTAGGCTCACAAAAATTATGAATAGATTTTAGCTAAAATTTAGTTCTAAGAACTATTGTGACTTTATTTGCTCTGCAGGATTCTTCTTTTGCACAGACTTCCACCCACCCTTCACCTACATACTGAGAACTGAAGTCCTGAACACAGTGAGAACCTTACAACTTCAATTTATCTTCTGACTTAAAACACTTTTATTTTTTGCTAACTTCCAGCATACGGGATGATGCATAATTGCTGCTTGTGCCTGTTGTGGGCAGACATGGAGGGGGGGGGGAGTGGGGGACTTTTCACACAGTAACTGAGATAACAGAAGCAGCTTAGCTGCAGTGTCTTGGAGGAATACAGGGTTTTAGGAGCAAGGTCACCTCAGAGGTAAGAATCCAAACTTCTACAGGATTATGATGTACACTTCAAAAGAGGAAAATGGGCTTGAGCATTTTTCTTTGTTATGAACTTTAGTAAAACATCTTATTCTTTTAGGCCTTTTTATTTTAATCAAAGAAATAATTGAGGTAGTTGGCCCAGTTTTTTTTACTTGCCTATCTTTTAGGATTCAGATATGTGCCCCATATGGAGCTCATTTGGCTTTTGTTTTGCTGCAGCATTTTTGCTATGCATATCTTAAGATACAGCTTCAAAACACCTGAATGAAAATAATTTTCTGGTGAACAGTCTCCTTTTCTGCTATAGCAATCTGCTTCACCTTCCATGTTTATCTGCCTTACTCCTACTAGGGATCTAGAAAAACAAAATCAGGGATTTCCTCTATAAAGATGGGTTATTTCAAAACAAACACCAGTTTTTTTTTTCCTGCCTTTTTTATGAAGTCAGTGGTGGCAAAAATACACACAGCCAACATTATTTCCTCATAGCATGTCATCTGCAACCCTACACCTCCTGGTTATCATAGAATCATAGAATAGTTAGGGTTGGAAGGGACTTGAAAGACCATCTAGTTCCAAGCCCCCTGCCATGGGCAGGGACATCCCACTAGACGAGGTTACTCAAGGCCCCATCCAGCCTGACCTTGAGCACCTCCAGGGATGGGGCTTCCACAACTTCCCTTGGCAACCTGTTCCAGTGCCTCACCACTCTCATAGTGAAGTAATTCTTCCTAATGTCTACTCTAAATCTGCCCTTCTCCAGTTTATATCCATTACCCCTTGTCCTATCACCACAAGCCTTTATGAATAGTCCCTCTTCAGCTTTCTTGTAGGCTCTTGTAGACTTATGGGGAGTTTATATGAAGTTGTGGTGAACTTTCAGAAGCCTGGACTTGTCCTCCTACTCTGTGCACACAGCTTGGCTTTGGAAACCTGCTACTGTGCTAACAGACCATCCTGCATCACACTGACTCTGAGCTACACCTGGACTCATCTCAGCATAAATCAGAAATAGAGGGAACGGGGTGACACTGAAGTTGTGGCCATACCAATGTGTTGATAGTGCTGCAGGCAAAAAAAGACACTATTGCTCTCCTGCTGTCTCCAGCCACTTGTTCTGACGCACAAACATTTGCTTTGCCCTGTGGTGACCTGGATAAGGGAGGTGTGAAAGGACAAACGAGCAGCTGAGGTCAAGAGAAAGTTACTGCTTGCCTTTTTTTAGCATCAGCACGTGCATATGCTGGCATAAGCTCTGTGAACCAGTGGCATAAGAAATCCTTGTGGCACTTGTGTTCTAGGGGCTGATCCAAGCCTTGGCATAATTCATATCAGAGACATACAGCAATTGCCATACTTGACCAAGATCCAGATGTATTCAGATATACCAGAGCTGGGTACAAGTTATTAGAGAGAGCATTGCTCTACACAAGCAAAACCAGCTTGTCCCTTAAAGATTTGCATACTGATTTCTAACAGAATCTGGACTGCCACATAAGCCAACAGATTTATTGTCCCTTTCAAACTCAGTCCAAGACCTATTCAACTTGAGCTGAGAAGAGTCCTAGCATTACATCCAGAGTTAGGTGGATGTACTTTATAAAAGCCTGTACTTTATAAAAGCCTGACATGCAACTGTGTGTCACAATGTCATGTCACATAAAATGTCCTTTCTCCAGTTCTCTCTGCTTAGGCTGTTCCAAGATCTGGGGACAGTTTTGGGGAGCCACATAAGATAATCTGACATCTGTTGTCAGAAGGTCATTTTTTACAGATGTAGAGATTGATTACAAAGTGTCTGTGAGGGTCGCTTATGGTTTGCTGAAAAAGTTAGGCTTTATTAATTCTCTCTGTTGTTAAAACTTACTTGATGAAAATTAAATGGACTTTAAAGAAGTACAATTTAATGGGGGCCAGGGGTCTGCTCTTCCTCTGAGCAGTATCTTACACACCTTTGCTATATACACAAGCTGTGGTGCTGTGTAGGAATCTGGTCAACTGTTCCTGTTGCATCAGAACCATTTGGTTCCTTCAGAGTTCTGAAGCTGCAGAGATGGGTCCCAGCTCTGCAAAGTGTGGGGGGAAGTGCCTCCTGCCTGCTGGGCAGACTCAAGTGGCTCTCCAGATGAACTGATTATGTCTGAGATGGATACATGTTAATATGCTTTGGACAATCATTGTTTTGCACACCTTGATGGTTCAGAAATGTAACCATACTACTTGTAATAGCCTAAGGCACTAGGTCACTTTGTGGACTAATAACCTGTAAGATGGTATGATCTAATTTAAAAAAGATTTTTAGACTTTCAGGAGTTAAATGTAACATTTAGTAAAAATATGTGAAGAGAGACAGAGAAAGAGAGAGACTAAACACTTTCAGTTAAGGTTTCTCCTAGAAAGCATAAATGTTTATTGCTGGACTGTACATTAGTATACATAAACTGAACTATACTTTGTCTCTGAAAAGGAGATGCTGACATAGAAGCAATCATACCAGTAATTAGGCCATGGCCATACATCCTCACCTGGATCTAGGTTGGCTGGGGGTGTAGTGGTTACTATCAGTTTGAAACAGTGACTGCTAATGCTGTATTGCTCCCCTTCTTCCAGGTCTGACTGCCCCTTGGATGTGCTGATAGAGGCTCTTGTATTTCTAATCAGATGAGCTGGATCAGCAAGATTGACAGTAGAAATAATTTAATTGGAGTCACGTTGACTGAAACAGGTCAGACAACCCTCAGAAAATCACCTCCAATGGCAAGTCTGGGGAGGGGGTTCCGATCTGCCTTGGGAGGTGCATGGGGACACAGAGCTGCAGCAGAGGGAAGGCTGGACAGGACAGCTTCTTCCATGGGTGGGCAAGGCTGCCTATGCACACCCAGAGTAACCATTACTGTTCTGAATGACAGATTTTCAAGAACTCCGCAGACAATTCTTCTGAGTGTTACTTCAAGCAGCGGCTACACTTGTATTCTCACTTAGACAAGCTGGGACAGCATGTTTTTTTGTGTACGTATTTATACATCTGGATGCACTGGCAACAAAATCTTACTAAGCAAACCCCATTATATATAATTTATAGGCTTATAGAGTAATTAATGAGCATTGACATGTATCATTCTGTACGTGGCCCAAGCCTTCTATGGTTAGTAGGGTGATAGCTGGTGGGTTAGAAGGAGCTAAATCAGGAAGATATTTAAACCATTAAACTTTGGGAAGAGTAGGATCCTGTAAGCTTGGCATCCAATAATATTCACATGAAAAATGCTCAAAGAATTAAGACTGAGTATATCAAGAGGGAATTAGATTGTTGTGAAGAGAAAGCAAACAGAAACAATGAAAGATGACCAGGAAATCCCCAGAGGAGAGAACAATAGTACATAATATTCACAACAGTCTTTCTGCCCATATACAATACAATTACAATAGGACCCCCAAAAATCCAGCTCTCCCTCCAGGTTGCCCTTAGCATCTTTGTGCCCACCTTGCCTTGCTTCAGGATAGAAGTTAGTTCCAGGGAAACAAGGCCTGGCCAGAGCATTTCTGCATCAGCCAGGATATTCCCTGTCTGTAGACTCACCTCACAGTGTGCTGGTGGCAGAAATATGAGTCTTAACTTCTAACCAGAGAAAAAGCGTAAAGGCAGCAAAAAGCTGATACTGAGCACAGTTTAGCCAGAGAAGAAAATGAGGGATGCTGGTGCATGTGTGTGCACACACCAGTCCAAGCTAATTCAGCCACTGTGTGAAGTTTCACAGCATTGTTTATTCTAGAAAAGAGAAAGGCTTCAAGAAGAGCTGCTTTGCAACATTCCTCTGTGCACAGCACATAAATCCGAACATTAAATATCAGTTTAAATTATTAAGAATAAATTTAAATTTAAAAATAGACTAATGCAAACAAACAAAGTTCAGTCAACATGGGAACAGAGATAGTTTTGGGAAGAATAGTGCTGTAGCAAATGCAACTCCTGTTCCTTTGGACACTTGAGGCAATTTAACTGGTAATTCCAGTTTAGCGCCGAGATGCACATATTAACCGTCAAGGAAAAACTACCATCTCTAGCATATGAAGCTCCATGTTCACATTTTTCTTTTTTTCCCCCGTCACAACAGAACCACCCCCCCAACATAGCACATTAGCTTTTCCCACAAAGCATCTGAGGTGACAAAATTTACCTGGAAAAAGAAAAATGAACAAAAGCAGTACAAAGAGTCCTGGTCAGCTTGTGACCACCATAAGCCAAGGAAAAAATAAAAACCACTTCACATCCGGCATCATAAACCTTCACTTTCTTTGAAATCAGGGAATGAGACAAAAGGTCCATTTTACTGAGACCATTTCAACAGTCTTCTCTCCCTGAACCTTGAAAATCTAGGTATTAGGGCAGAGAACTTTTGTTTTATATGTATATAAATACACATGTACATATTTATATAAATATAAAGGCAGAGCATCCTCCTGATTCTCGTCATAATTTATAATTATTAAAGCTTGTAACAGAGTTAGGTGAACTCTTTAGAAGTGGGCACTCTCTACACACACAGCACAAAGAGTTTAGCTCTGCTAGAGCAGAACAGCCAGGCAGGGACATGAAATGTTGGATGACCAAGGCAGATTTGGGTAAGCAGCCAGGGAAGGGCAGGGATCAATGATTGGAAATGGCCTTCCTTGCTCCAGATTGTCACTCTGGCCTGCCAGAGCGAGTGAGTGTACATGAGCAGACTTGGTGACAGCGTGGGAGGATGGCTGCACTGACCCCCCCAGTGCTTCAGGAATGCAGTTTCCCAACCACCTTCTGTACCAGCCACTGAAGAGGGACTGTCCCTTGCTTTTAAAGGGAGTCATAATTTGCCCCCTAAGCACACACATAGTAGTTCTCTTTGGCAGTACTCCCCACTACGCTGCCTTCAGTCTTTTTGCCTTCTGTCCTCAAAGTCACCCATGCTGTTCCCTGCCTCTGCTTGGTTTCCTAGCCCACAGTCCTCCCAGATCTCCTGCTAGCCAGTGAAGACTAAACACCTTTCCCCACCCTGGTCCACAGGCTTGTACTCACACTGTTTTTTGTGAATGATTTCTCACAGTCTCACATGACCAAACAATCTCCTTGGAGGACTAAGTTTCACAGAGATTTTCTGCTCTTGGAGAACTCCAAGTAAGTCAGATCTGGTAGAATGTGTTCCTTGAGTTGTGTTGACTTCATTCCATAGAGGGCAGGGACAAAATGCAAAAGATTTCTTGCAATCAGAAGGTATTTCTACCACTGACAGCTCTCTTTTCTTCATGTTGGATAGCACTTGTTTCAAGTAAGGTATTATTCATGTGCCTCTGCAGCCTTCACTCTTCCTGGGATGAATGGAGAACAGTAGATGTCTACTTATGATCTGCCAAGCCACTTCATCATGATGCATCTTGGAACAACTGAAAACATTCAAACCCGACTGCGTCCTTCATAGAAAAAGGTGCTTTTCTTGAGAAACAAAATGAAAACAGTGTTCCCATGGAACATCTTAAGGACTCAAAAATAGTATTTCCTAGAGTGAGAAGGATGGAACACACCTACTTTATTTGGCTTTATCTCAGTAAGGAGACATAGCTACTGGCAAAATTGGCACATCTTTGTGAAGCTGTTAAACTCAGGACCCTGGCTGGAATGTAAAAGAAGTGATGGAGCAAAGGAAAACTTTGCTTTATGCTGGGCCTCTGCTAGTTCTGGCAATTTCATGTGCAGGTTGTCCAAAAAAAGTTCTGCTAGCCAAGTAAGGATGAATATCGCAAATAATAAAATGTGGGTTTTCAAAAAGGCCTTTTAGGGGTTCTGCTACAACCTGGTAGAGGTAAGTCTTTTCATGCCCCGTCGCTGAGCCAGACTGGAGGACAATACAGGTTCCAGCCTTGGTGCCTGAGGTGCTCGGTTTAAAGCAAAGTAAGTGGCTGCCATTGCACCCTGTAAAATAGAGAAAAAGATTTTTTTTTCTTCTCAGAAAGAGAAAATGCTGGGCTGAAATTCAGTTCTTTTAAGCTTTTCCCCAATTTTCCCCTCTCAGTCCCCTGAAAAAATTAATGTACATGAATGATTTCCATGAAATCATAATGATATTTAGACTGGCAGACAGCTGGGGTGTCACTGATTCAAAGTGGTGGGGACCACTATGTGCACAGAGTCCCACCGTGTCATTACAGTGCAGATGAAAGTTGAAAATATTGATCAGGTGACAGATCAAAAATCTTTACTGTTAACACAGTGCCATTTAAATTCAGCCTCTGTGACAAATAATCCTCCCAGTTCCTCTATCACTTTCCAGAATATTTACAGAAATGGCGACTCATTCTGCAAGGAAGGAAGAGGAGGGGAGTAGGATGTACCTTCACTAGGTGAACATCCTGCCTGCTGAGTTGGTTTTGAGACAGATACTCCCTGTTCACTATCCATGGATGTCTTAGGACTTGCACCGCTGTGAGGCGCTGATGAGGGTCTACGTGAAGCATCTTTGACACAATGTCCTGGATTTAAGAGGAAAAAAGCAGTGAAAGGGAAAAGATAATTAACAGCAGTGCAGGTTTTACTAATATCTTCCCAGTGGCAGTGTCATCTCTAGCACATCCTACAGTGAGAAGGATACACTTTAGATATGCTTCATAATTTGTAAGTGTAAAGTCTGATCTTCAAAATTTTTTGAGCGTAATGTTCATCTCTCAGCAGATAATCCAGTCAAAAGATAATGTGGATGGTATTTGTCTTATTGAGTGAGTGTTAATGGTGACCTTGCAGGGGTGATGACTCCACCTGGAGAAGATGCCATCTGGAAGCATCTCCTCACTGACTCCAAAGCATGCTTATAAGAGAAGCTTAGAATAGAAATCTAACGTTCAGGTGGCTAAAATTCAATGACATTGGTTCTACCATATCTGAACATTTTCATTTCAAAACTGGACATCTGATAAAAAGTCCATTGTGAGGGTAACAGGTGTTGGCAGCAAGATGTTTGTGGTACTAGGATTGCTTGCAGTTTTGTAGTGAAATGTATCAATATTCTTCCATTGGATACTAACAGTTGCTAAAACTGAAACCTCTTGCAGGAATTTCTAAATCCTGTCACAGTTTCTGTGTAATGCCAGGCAACAGGAAGCCTGCCAGCTTTCCTGCCCACCTAGCTGTTTCAAAGACCCGTGTACAACTTCATGTCCTAAAGTCTTGGTACTAGGTGAATTTAATCTCCCAGGGTTTCCATGCTTTGTGATAGATGAGCAACCTAAATTGTGAACTGTACTGGAGTTAAAAATGCTAGTTTGTAAACTGTCTGGTCCTGGTTAAATTTGAGGAGTAAAAAGGTGATTCACATATAGACCATTAATTTGTGACATTGACCACCCTACGCTTATTTTAAAAATTCAGTTGTACAAAAGAGTTCTGCACTATTTTGACATTAAGAGGATTCACAATTGATGGTGCTACATTATGACTTAGCTTAATTGTATAAACTACCAAAATTCCTAACACACTACTTCATATAGAGTGGTAGAAACATAAAGCAAGCTTTTGTTTCATAATGTAGTAAGAAATAACTATCCTGACTATCTCTCTTTCTAAGTTTGTTACAATTTCAGACTGCAAACCCTTTTCAGAGAACAAGAAAAAAATCCAAGACAGTGTTCACTGACCTTTGCAGTATCAGATACTGAATCCCAGTTTCCTCCTGTAAGTGCGTATTTGCCACTGCCAATCCTTGCCAGAATCTCTTCTGGGGTGTCATCTGGTCCATTTGCAAAAGGAGTGAATCTATTTTAAGAAAGAGAAAAAAATACAGTGCAATTTGCAAGTATATGACTTCTAGGATCAAGTGCTAACTGCCACCAATTACAACAGGAATTTGGTTCTAGAATGAGCCACCGACACCACTGCTTTATTTTCACCCAAACTATACAGTCATGTCATTCCTTAACATTAAGTTGTTCTGCAAAACAAAAGATTTGATTCCTTAATTTTTTTCCCCTCATTTTTTAGGAAAGAAATATTCTTCTTAAAAAATACTCAGATTTTTAGCTCTTTAATTGTTTTAAGTCTTCTATATTACCAGTAGAAGTACCTTGATAATGGCAAAAAAAGGATAAGAACAATAAAAGAAAAGAAAAAAGAACCCTTTGTAATCCATTTTGCAGTGCTTTGTCAACCATAATGTGCAAGTCTGTTGGGAAAAACAAATGTAACCTGCAATAGTTTACTTCCTGATCTAACCAGTCAGAAATTTCTAGTAACATGCACTCAGCTTTACAAAATCAGCGTTACATGCACAGGGCACACGTTTTGTCTTCATAAAGTGACAAGTGATAAGATTTTTGCAGCTAACTAAAATCTACCAGGCCAGTTTTTACACTGCAATTTTGAACAGCTGTGTAGGTTTAGAAAAAGGGGCTATTTGGGTTTTTTACACTTTTCCTTCCATCTGTCTTTTCTCTTCTGAAAGCTTGCCAGAGTAGTTTTTAGATGGATAAACAGTTGGTTTGGCCACAGCTTCCTATCCCACCTGGTTTCTAACAGCACATTCAATTCCTCACAATGTGTTTTCCAAATTTCAAAACCATGCCAGATTTCATAGCAGGTCAGCCCAAAGAGACAGATAATATTATTGCAATCTGTAACTATCAAGAGGGATGCACTAAGAGTTAAGGAATGGCTAAAACTCCAGATCCTGTCACTAGCTGCATTAGCAGGATCCCAAGCTTGTGATCTAGTCCTGGGTATCTGAGCCCTCTCTGCTTGTAATGATGACGGGAGGAGAGTAAAATCCTGGTTGCAAATAATAGCCAGTTACTACTAACTCCCCTCTGGCTAGGAAGAACAAGACCATGACCATCCCTAAAAGCCTTGGTGGCACCTAAAAAGGCCGCATTTCTAAACTGTTTGCATTACGCTGATTTTCTTTCATGAGTCCAGAAAAAAGTGAGATACAAGTTAATAGCACCTGTTGGCAAATTTAAGATCCACTAGGTTGTACGATTTGTATTTCAGATTCAAATATATTTGGGTTTTTTTCACATTTAAAAAAGAAGTATTTTGAATATAATCAGCTAAACAAATGTGATGGTGGGTAATGTGTTGATTTTATTTTACTGATTCTGGTTCTGCATCACTGCAAATCTATGGCATTAGACAATATAGAAACAGGTTTTAGGAGATCCCAGCAAACTGGCAGACTGCCCCAGAAATTCACAATATATTTCAGCCAATAGTGAACACATTTGTATTCAGGAACAAAATAAATGGGGTAGAAACTCCTGTTAGTTTTTCTATAACCCCTGAGACAAGAGGCACAAATAACAGAATGGTAAGGTCCAAAACTTTGTTTTGTGTATAAATCTATGAATGAACCCAAGCTTCTTCCCACAGCTGAACGATCATGAAGTGGATTAAAGAGCTGTGAGATGTCACTGAAAATTTTCAAGCTGCACTTAGGTACAATACATGTACACATATCATATCCTGAGAAATGAAATTCAGGGTTCTGATAACTCCAGACTGGCTTTGCCCACTGTTTCCTATTCACTCCAGTACATCTTACTCCTATAATTTACTGCTTATTCCAATCTGTCTCTCCCTCTGCATCTTCTTGTGTAAATATTTAACTTTAGCTAATGCATCGGTAGGGGTATTTTTGCCAAGTATCCCTAAAGGTTCCTGCTGCCTGTTGCTGTTCTTGCTAATCTGTTAATTTATTTTTTACCTTTTCTGCAGCAACTTTTTCAGTTAGCTACTGAAAACTGTGTTTGGGTGGGGTTTTTTTTAAGCCTTTAAAAATGCTCAGATACCTTGATAAAAACGCTAGGTGAAAAATGAAGGTGAAGATAATAAATGCACCTCCTACACATAAAGTAGACATGAGTAAAACTTTGACACTGGTGAGTGAGACTTTTAGGAGTCCAGGTCTGAATGTACGCTTATGGGCACAGGCTGTTAAAAAGCTAAATAACTTGTGAAGCATCAAAGACATTTATGCATTCTGGAAAAATTTATTCTAATTCTAGGTCTTGCCGTCTACTTTCTTGCCTCATGTCATGAATCACATTTCTCAAAGGAGGCCAGACAGTTTGCTGTCTCTGTATGTGATCCCTTTCTGGCTAAATGCTAAGTGCTGAGCCCAGCGTAGAGTGCTGTTCTAGAAAAACCTCTTCACTCACCCTGCCAACATGGTATACAGGAGGATCCCCAAGCTCCAGATGTCACATGCTGCATCATAACCTTGCCGTTTAAGGACCTATATGAAGGAAAGAGAAAGACAAAAATAGGTTAATCTGCATTCCTGGATTTTTAGCTTCCGATCTTCAAAAAGCACCAATTAGTGGTTTCATCTGCTGACATTCCCAGGGCTTAACACCATATCTGGCTTGAACAGATGGCAACCTCACAACCAAAATGTTCAGTAGTGGTGTGGAGCAAGGTGGAGTGAGCTGGTTAGTGTTCAAGCCCAGCACGCATCAACTCTGCAGGGAGAGAGACATGAGTGCAGTTTGTTGGAGGATCCGGTACCCTCTCTGACCACACAGAAAAGCAGAGCAACGTTTCAGTGTTTTAAAATGTTTCTTAAGTGTTGGGAGCTTAGGCCTTATTCGGGAATGGCTTCTGCTGAGAGGACACTGATAAGCTGGAGGCCTTGTTAGGGAAACAGTGTNTTGAAACATACCCTCTTAACGGTTACCAAGATCACTAGATGCAACAAGCGCAGCACTGAGCGACAGTGATAAGCATGTGTAAGTTCAGTTTGGATTTGGTACAAGAAATGGATGCATATTAAAGCATATCTAACTGCAAAGGAAGGTAAAAAGGTATCTTATCTTATATCTGTGTTAAGAAAACTGGTTACATTTAGACTAGACTTAACAGATATCAGGCTAAAACTTGATCTCTTTTTCCAGTGGGGAAAATAAGATCGATGGTAGTCAGCAGAGGTCTGATCAGTAGGTTCAGTATTGATACAGGATGGTGAGTTACAGCAGTAAGGGTAAAATCTAAATTGCATACTAGACTAAATGCCTCTTGAATCAGTGCAAGTCCAAGCGAAAGTGAAGCCACCACCTGAGGCACCATTGCTGAGATAAGGGGAAGAGCTTTGTTTCTCTGTGGCTCAGAAAAGCTCAGGGACCACCTCCAGATCTTCTGCTTGCTTGTAGAAGCAAATTAAGCTGCTTTTTATTCAGTTCTGACACACAAGGAGAGTTTTGTTCCCTTCTGATGGATCGTCAGGTACATTAATTTTTTGCAAAGCACATGAGAAAAGAATGTACAAATTCAGCAAGTCTTCCTCTGACCCACACCAGGAGTGATTTCAGTTATCTGAAGCCTATCACATAAAACACCAAGCATTGCTAGAAGAAATGTGTCCTCAACAGATTTTACAAATGATGAGTGGTAAAGCAACCATCTGCCAGGTATGCTGTTGTGTGAACATTTGCTACCTGGAAAAAAAAATAATGGAGAAAAAGCCGCATTTCCTCCTGTTGACTAACCTGATAAAATCATGTTTCTGCCTCTCTCTCCTGCACATCACATATACAGTCTCTGTCAGTTTCATTTGTTATTTATTGTGTATTTATTTACTTTTTTTGTTTCTTTTGTTCCGCATTCATTCTCCCTCTTTTAATGTTAATTTTTATGGGAAAAACCTCTTTTCTTTTACAAAGTCACTTGCTTCTTGCTTCATGAGTGGTTCAAATACTTATCCAATCCCCTTTTATTTCTACAGACTTTAACTCATTGAATTAATAAAGTTTTGAATATAGAGTTTTCTCAGTTGTGACACAGGCAGGGACATGTATGGGTATGAAAGCTAATAAACAATGTCATTAGTGGTGAGACTGAATACCTAACATTTATCTTTTGGTGTAGCCATTCTTATTGCTTCTTGAACAGCTACATTTTCATTGCAGTTACACAGCCCCAAAATAATGGGCAGGTGTTGCTGTGTGGTATCATTCAGTTTGCAGGAATGCTCTTAGGTAACAGGGACATTCACTTTGTCCTAGGGTCTAGGGAAAGCTTTCCTGGCAATTGGTTTTTATCAAAAGCAATGTCACTCCATGGATAACAACAGGATCTAGCAAGAGTTATCAGTTAGTGTCCCTGCTATTTGAAAAGTGTCTCCAGAAAGTCTGTGCAACTGTGGTTGAAGTGAGAATACTGAGCTGGCAGGAGTAAGTGTGGGGAATGTTGGACAAAAGATTAGTGTTTGAGTTAGGGGGCAGATATTATCAAAGAGTAACAGGTGTCCTAGAAATAATCAGTCAGGGAAAGAGCTTTGCAAAAGATGCAGTGGTGTCCTGCTTTGATGGATGCTGAGGAATTTACCATCTGTGAAGGGGCTTAGGTCACCTTGAGAATTTGGTGGGATCTCAAATACAGGCATGAGTTGGTTCTTAGTGCCACACGTGGCAGGTTGTGGTGATATGGAACAAACTTCCCCTGACTTCATCCAGTTCTGATAATGGCTGAAGATATTTATCCAACCCCTTTTACTTCTACAGACTTTGACTTACGGGATTAACAGTATTATGAATACAGGGTTTTCTCAGTTGTGACACAAGCAGGGAAGCGTATGGGTATGAAAGCTAATAAACAATCTCATAATTTCAAATGCCAAAACAGTCATTCTTCACAGATTTTGGAAGAACACTGCAGGATGAAGTATTTTTACTTAATCCGAAGGACCCTACTTCATCAGTAAGGAAACAGCCGACTGTGTTCCCTCCTGACCCAGCCTGTCTTGTCTCCCTGCACACAACACGGGTCGCACTAGGTGGCAGCGTGCATCTTTCTCTCCCATCAACTTCGTCTTTGCTCACGTTCTCGTTTAAACCTCCAATTAAATGTTTCCAAAATAAATGGAGATCCAAGTGGGCAAACACGTCCTCCTTCCTCTGCCACTCTCCTCTCGTGCCATCAGCTCCATTGACTTTCTGCTGCCTTGTTTATTTTCATGCGTGTATGACAGATGCCCAAGCAGGACTCAGACAGGGAATGTGGAAGTTAAGTCTAGGCTGGAGGGCAGCATTATACCACAGGCATAATGTAAAAGCACTTAAGGCTTTACGTAAGCTCTCCAGTGCTTCTGGTAATGTTTCAATTAATCTCCAATGTTTCCTGCATTAGCAGGATCCATCTTACTCATCACAAATGTCTGGGAGAGTGATTTCTGCTTTCAATTTAAATCAAAAGAGTCTGATCTGAAGCTACATCGGGCTGGCAATGTTTGTGATTACAGACACTATACAAAATAGCCCAATATGAAAAACAGCTGCCCCGTTTTTTAAATGCATTGTATCCTGAGAGCTTTAAATCCTGCAAATACGTAGGTTTTTTTTGTTTGTTTGTTTAGAAATTGATCTGCTGTGGTGCCACAGAACATTTTTAATGCATTTTGATAAGTTTTAAACAGCTCATTCTAGTTTTTAAAATGAAAACCCAACCAAACAGCAACAAAATAACAAATAAATCTATCTTGGCAGTGGAAGATTTTTTTTCTGAAAAATTCTGCTTTGAATTTGTATTGCCCTGGAAATAGTCTCAATTTAGCATATTCACCTTCTGATGCTGGAAAGCTGTGATTCCTATAACTTTTGGTATCACAAAAAGACCTTGAATTGAAAGATCATCCCATTTTTCTCTTCTTCAGTTACATACTACACAGATGAACATTGGATGGAGGAGAGTTAAGGGAAAGAAAATATTGCTGATTGATATCAACTGAGACACAGTGGTATTTGACAGTAGAGGACAGAAGAAGCATTGAAAGGCAATATTTTTGTGTTTTTCTTATCAGGAACATAACTAGCAGAGGAAGACACACACTTGAAGTTGTGTATTACAAATACTAAAATTACTGATAAGCATCCCTCCAAGGAATGGACAATTACCCGGGAAATTAACCTCTTGCTCATTCATCAGAAGGAAATAGCTATGAACATCTCAAGGGTCAGATACAGCAAACAACTGAAACCAAATACCTGTGGGACCCAAACATACCCCTGTGAGGCTGCCTGAAAGGGACAGCACTTGCAAGGGATGCAGAGCCACCTCTCTCAGAGTTTGGGCAAGCTGTTTGGTCTTCCTCCATTTCCTCGTCTTTAAAAGTGGGAAAGCAGCCCTTTCCTACATGCCCTATTACAGGGGCATGGGTACTAGGAAAGCCCAAGAAGAGGGACATTTCATTAGCTCAATGAAATCAACAATAAAGCTCCCACTGTCTTCAGAGTGGTAAGACTATCATGTATGGGGGTTTTTTTTGAGTCATATTCCTGACCTCAAGATTTCCTTATTAAGCCTTATCCAGTTCTGATGCAGTGCACTAGAGGGGATGCAGTCTGAGTAGATGAGGCTAGAGAAAAAAAAAGGTATTTATTTCAGTAATGAAACAAAGCATTGTTTACATGAGTCCAAGACAGACACTGGCTTCTGTCAGGAGAAAACAACTGCCCTGACAAGACCAGGAATATGAAAGTTATGGTGATAAAGGCTGTGCAAGTGCTGGTAACCTGGTTTCTGCCTTACTCATCTTGTAAAGGCAGTAAGGAAAAGGGAGAGACGAGGGAAGGACTGCTTTCTAGGACACGCTAATGACTGATGGTTTGAAATGCAATCCTACCTCAGGGGCAACAAAATTGGCTGTGTAGCAAGGAGTCATGAGCAGTCCATTCTCCGCTCTCAGTTGCTTGGCAAATCCAAAGTCACAGATCCTGATGGAGTCTGGGTTTCCGGACTCATCCATGTAGAGGATATTACTTGGCTTGAGATCTCGGTGCACCACCTTAAAAAAAAGCATTGAGTAATGAGTGAGGAGAGGAGGTCAGAAAGCATCCAAGCTTGACTGACATTTCTGGTCTGCTGGTTGAAGTAGCTCAAGAGCTCATCCTGAAAAATCTTAAGTTTTGGAGAAAAGTTGCTTAGAAGCCTTGGGCAAATGAAGGAAAAAAAAGGTTAAAGCCTATTAAAATCAGCAAGATCATGTTCAACAGCCTCTGCTGGTGCATTAAGATGAAGGCTGCTGCTCTAAGAGGGGGACAACTTTCCTGTGGGTAGAGAGCCTACAGAATGCTGTACAAACACTTTGGTGTCAGAGTCTCCTGGAACCTGGTGACCTCAAATGTTCAGCTGAAAGATGCAGAAGAAATCCTGCCATAGGAAGAAAGCGTGTGAGGGTCTTGTTGTGACTGTGCCTGTGAGTGGCTCACACCTAAAGGAAGTGATTTCTTTTTTGTCATTTCACAGAATCATAGAATCACCAGGTTGGAAGAGACACACCAGATCATCGAGTCCAACCATTCCTATCAAACACTAAACCATGTCCCTCAGGACCTTGTCCACCCGTAACTTAAACACCACCAGGGAAGGTGAATCAACCACCTCCCTGGGCAGCCTGTTCCAATGCCCAATGACCCTTTCTGGGAAAAACTTCCTCCTAATGTCTAGTCTAAATCTCCCCTGGTGGAGCTTGAGGCCATTCCCTCTTGTTCTGTCCCCTGTCGCTTGGGAGAAGATGCCAGCTCCCTCCTCTCCACAACCTCCTTTCAGGTAGTTGTAGAGAGCAATGAGATCTCCTCTCAGCCTCCTCTTCTCCAGGC
>WAAB01008939.1:62523-115263 GCA_013389865.1 Piaya cayana
TGACTGGGCCTGATCACCCGGTTCTCTTGCAAGTGCTTCATGTTAGCACTCAAGGTCACCTGTTCCATGACTTTCCCTGGCACTGAGGTCACATTGACAGGCCTGTAGTTCCCTGGATCCCCCTTGTGACCCTTCTTGTAGATGGGCACAACATCAGGCAGTCTCCAGTCCAGTGGAACTTCCCCAGTCTTCCAGGACTGTTGGAAGATGATGGAAAGGATGATTTCAAAATGTATTAGCAAAAATCCTTTTTGTAGACACAGAGCCTCGAGTGGCTGCATGTTTTACTGGACATGCTGCATTTCAGTGATGGGTAAACAGCATTTGTTTGTTATAGGAAAATTGAAAAACTAGCATGAAAACATAAAACCCCAAGCAACAAAATGCACCTGTTTTAACTAGACTAGTCATCCTAACAGCTTGTCTCTGAAAATCAGAAACGGAGATATTTTCAAACTGCCATATATAGAGAGCTTAGATTTTAAAAGCCAGCTCTTTTTACAGCATATCAGAAGCCTTTCCCATCAGCTGCTCAAACTGTCACTTCATTTGGAAAGCTGAGCATTTGATTTTCTACTTATCTGCTGATTCAGCTACCCTATTTGAAAATCCATTAAAATATCAAGTACTTCAATAATGACTGTGATAAAAAATAAACAAGTAATACCGTAACAAGGTACACAAACTTGAAAATCAGCGTAGTTTGGGAATGAGATAACCACTTCAACATACTGCAGTTCAGTTGTGAAATAGCTAAAAAAACTGTGACCCTATTTCACAAACCAAATGTAATTATAAATAAGAAGAAAGTTGGTTTTTTTTCTGGGAGGGGAGGGTAATGTATTTACATTTCTGAGAAATGAAGGCACAACTATTTGCTTTTCTAAAAGTGAGGGTTTTAGAACGTTGATGTGGATAGACAAAAAAGCAACGCTTACACCCTGAGAGTGCAGGTAATCCACAGTCCTGGTGATGGTGCACAGCACAGCGCTCGCCTCCCGCTCTGAGAAACATTTCTGCCGAAGAATGCGGTCCAGGAGCTCGCCTCCCCGCATCAGCTCCATCACTAGATACACATATTTCCCATCATCATAGACCTGAAAGAGTAATAGGATAAATATGTATTTTGGACCCACTGTCTTGGTAAAAGTTGGTCTTTTAAGCACAGTGTTAGCTTGCTTCTGTGAGATGTCGCAAGAAGAAAATGTCAGCTATGTGCTTATTACACTTAACAACAAAACCCACTACTTTAAAATTACTTACTCATCACTTCTTTCTCATGTCTGTAGCAACTTGCTGATTTGTCCATGCAGAAATGTAGCTTTCTTGATCTGCTATCATGTCAGCAGAGGAGACCAAGCTGTTAAAAGCAGCACCATTTCACACCGCCTGAAATGTCTGCTGGCTCTCACCCAAGCCTCCTTCTCAGTAGTGTTCTCTATTTTCACTTCTACAGGGTAACATTTGCCATTTCAAATATCAATATTTCCTTTTGACTCATGATCAGCTAAATGAACTGTATTATACTGTTGGCCAAGAACTACTTCCAGTGGTATTATATAGTTTGTATTTGCAGTTCTGGTGAATACATTTTTGACATCACAAGATGTCTTTATCTTCAACATCAGTTGCAAGGGGTAAAAGACATTTTTTTGTTTGCATGTCAAAAAAAAGCGGTTTTCATGTCATAATCCTTTATCTGGACTGCAATAATAGATGGTGTAATAGTCATCAATGCAAAATGTTTTTGAAAGGAATATAAAACCTTTTTTTGTATAGATTTTAAGATACTCTTTAAGACTTAGGTGAGACTTCCCTAAGGGCATGTGATTAGAATTTTTTTATATATTAATAATTTCCTAAAGACTGGACCATAACATATTGTCTACTCATACCATCAAAATTTTGTTCTGTAAGTTCTGAATCTGACATGGTGTGGACAATCCTAGATGAGACTGCAGGCATTAAAACACTATCAGGGGAAACCCTAGCGAGCTCTCCTGTTCCCAACTGAGCAGTCACCACAGGCTGCATGGAAATGGCTGGTGCTCATAAAGGACCNACATGGGAAAAAAAAGCAGCTTTCATGTCATAATCCTTTATCTGGACTGCAATAATAGATGGTGTAATAGTCATCAATGCCAAATGTTTTTGAAAGGAATTGCATAGATTTTAAGATACTCTTTAAGACTTAGGTGAGACTTCCCTAAGGGCATGTGATTAGAATTTTTTTATATATTAATAATTCCCTAAAGACTGGACCATAACATATTGTCTACTCATACCAGCAAAATTTTGTTCTGTAAGTTCTGAATCTGACATGGTGTGGACAATCCTAGATGAGACTGCAGGCACTAAAATGCTATCAGGGGAAACCCTAGTGAGCTCTCCTGTTCCCAACTGAGCAGTCACCACAGGCTGCATGGAAATGGCTGGTGCTCATAAAGGACCATCCTCTCTCTGCCCAGCAGCACCACTCCGAAACTTGCTCAGAAACATCCAGCTAGGGAGATTTCACTTCTGAAAAATGCTGCAAAGCAAAACACATTTTGTTGTTCCCCAGCACTGTGTCCCTTTGATTTCATTTACAGTTATTTAGACAAGTCAGTTTACAAGTTATTTAGACAGTTATTTAGTAACCAAGGGATGTATAACCTGACTAGTCTTTCCAACTGCTGTTAAGTCACATTTTTTCAGTGGGTCTGGTTTTAGCTCTGACTTTCAGCTGAAGAATTTGCCAGACATGGACTAGTTGGTGAGTCTGACCATAAGGTGAAAATCACTTAAAGTAGAGGTGCTCAAAGGCTACTCACATCTTGATGACAAATGATGTTTGGATGCTGTCCATATCGCAGGAGGATCTCAATTTCTTCAGAAGGGTCTCTCTTGCTCTTATCAATTATCTGGTATAAATGAAGCACAGCATAGTAAGACACCAGCTAGCAGCTCTGAGCACAAATGAAGCAATATCTATAGTCCAAACAAAGTAATGTTTTAAATTCTTCTATTAACCATTATTGTAGGAGAGGGCAGATCAAACCCCGTGCAAATGAGAGCCATGCAGACTATATACTAAAATCAGGTGGAGCAATAATTTTTTTCAGATTCTGAAAATATCGGCCCTCTTTTCAATGCCTATGGTTTTGTTTGCCCATAAATAATGGCAGTTACGAGATGCATCATTTAGAAATCAAACTGGGAGTGTTTTAAAACAGTAATAGTTTTAAGAAGACCGATGACACAAAAAAATGATACATTCATACTATTGGCATATGCTTGTATATCTGCTGATAACAGAAATTACTTATGAAGACTTCTCAGAAATAAAAATGTATAGACATTTACTGTTAAGGGACATCTGAATTGAAGCTGGTTTTAATCACTTGGCATTTTCTGCCATGCTGTCACAATGAACAAGAGAGTGGCCAGAAATTCTATTTGGCCATGTAACCAAACTCTGCTTGTTCCTACGCTAGGTATAATCTGGTCTATATACAATTTTTCTGTATGCAGCATCAGAGAGTATGCCTTATCAGAGAGTATAGAGAGACATGAAAACTTTTTAGTTATATAGTTGCAGGTTTCAGAAAAACATGACACCTGCTGCTTAGAGAGTATTGGTGCATGGAAAACCTGCTGTTAGGATGGTACCAAATTCTCATTAATTCTACTTTTACCCGTCTTTGGGATATCAATAAAATAGCTTTGATCATTTGCCCAGTTGAGAGCACTGATTAATGTTTCTGCTTCACAGATTTAAACTATAAATATGAAACAAAAAATAGCCATAACATAGTCCAAGGGAACTTTCTGTATTTTGAAATCTCAAATGCAACTGCACAGGGAATGGAAAAAGACTCATTCTACTAGAAACACATCAGGAGTACAGTATTGTGGAATGATTTCTTATTGCTAGATCACAGCAGCTGTACTTTTTAATAAATAGTTTACTGAAGAGGAATGGGTGGTATTTTCAGAAAATAGTAATTCCATTATTGGTTTGGGTTTCAGGGTTTCTAACCTTAAGTGTGGTTAGTTCTCTCTAAGAACTAGACACAGACCACAGATTTATTATAAAACAATGATGTTTGCAAAATTATGTTAATGATGGTAAATGACTGACTGCTTTTGCATGCATTTTTTATGGCTTAATTACGGTGATACACACTTAAGTGTGTGTCTAGAATTTTATGCATCAGTTATAATAGTGCATACTTGAATATATATCAGAGGTTTCATAGTCATCATGACTGCCATGCACCTGCAGTGATAATTATGGTCGGTAGTTGTCCAAGGTTAAGTTATGCATTTGAAGCCCTATCAGTGATTTGATTCTGAATTAGTAGCAGTGAGATGAATGAAAGAGCAACGGGTAGTTGATGCAAGTAGATTTCTGTTTTCTGCACTTCAATAAATGAAGGAAAAAAATAAAAAAGAGGTGAATGGAAAAAAATTGACTAGCAATTCCTTCTTAGAATAATGTTGTTCTCCCAGTTTAGTTGAGACATTCTCAAAATGAAACCTGGACTGAATGATTCCTCATAAATACAACCACAGTGAGTGAATGTGTCCCACTCATCCAATAAATGACATATAAAAGGATCCTCAGGGTGACTTCCTTGGCTAAGCTAATACAGCTCTTGTCAAGTTAACAGAGTTAAAAACATGTGCACCTCTTAGGATCTGCCTGCTGTACACAAACCAGCAGAATTCACTGTACCAAGTCTAACCACCGCTGTGTGAAGTACTACTATCACTCTGGTACTGTTCCAAGCAATATATTCCAGATTTCTTTTCTGTCATATGCTCCTCTGAAAGGAAATATCCAGAACTGTGGAAACTTTTATGCAACTATTAATAATGCAGGACTATAAATATGGCCTAAAAAAAAATTCCAAATAAAAAATAGTCTCAGGTCTCGACACAAGGCTCAAAATAATATAACCTAAAGCAGTCTGGTGCTTGTTCAGTAGTCATGGTAGTGTATGATATGTAATGCTTCTAATTCACAATATGCTATATAAGCATAAATCACAAGACATTCCCACTAAACATGTATGATTTTTGCTTCAATGTGTGCACAAGTAGCGATACAGTGATTAAATGTATAAGCTATCCCAAACCACACAGCATATCCTTGTCAGAGCTGTGAAGGGATCTGCCAAATTCCTTTCCATCCCTGGGCAGTCTGGTTGGACAGACCAGAACAATTTTTTTCCTCCACAGCGAGAGACTGTCACCCTGACAGTGTCTGTGACTTACACTTGGCCTGTGACTAATTAATCAGCAAATGAGGTGGCTGCTGCAACTTTAAGAGAAACCTCTCCTCAGCTTAGACAGGCTGCAGTACTCACAGGTTTCTTTATTTACATACTACAATGGCCACAGCAGCTCCTTAAATATACCCCATAGTTCCACTGCAATACCTAGTTCTTCCAGTCTTCCTTTTTAGAAAGTGTTTCAATGTGTTGTTAAGCCTATGTAAGACTTTCCAAAGAGGGAAGCTGCCATGTCAGGGTGGTCTGGCCATGGATTGCTGCCTCATTTTGCACCAGAGGTATCTCATCAGAATTAATACTCTTACTAATTAGTTAATTTTTTTGCTTTCTAATAGGTTTTAAGTTCTACTGTTGGATGCTGGCAAGATAAAACATATCTGCCTGAATTTTAAATAGGCTTAAATAGGCTTTTAAAAGCTGAGCAAAACTATGCCACTTCTAAATATTTCTTGTGGTAAAAAGAGCATTTAATGTCTTGGTCACACTGTTTCCTCTGAGACACTGTTTTTCACAAAGACAGACTCTTCTCTATTTCTCCCTGTGACAGCCCATGAACCTCCTGCAAGGAATGATGTCTTTTTTCTTTTAGGAAACTCATTCTGTTCTGAATTTGACATGCCTGTATACATAAACACTCTCTGGTATAGAATTAAAATATTTTCTCTGCTACTAGTTATGAGGTTTAAAGTAATATGTAGTGATGATACATTTCTAGTGCTCTCTGTAGATGGGTATTGAAGTACACCAACTCAGGAAAACATCATAACATACAAACTACTCAACTGCAAATGTAACAGGAGCTCTATTGTACTTCGGCAAAGAAGAGCTATGGAGAAACAAAGGTCTTCTAATATCCTTCAGGAAATAAAAAACAAAGCCATAAAACTAAGTGACTTTTCTCTGTGTATTGGACACCTAAGGATTGCTTAGAAACTCATCTGTCTTAAACAGTGGATGTAACAATTCCAGAGTAAAATAGGTTCAGCACATGCAATACTCTCCTTTGGGGGGACTTGGTTGTTCTTTGACTATCATGTCCTTTGTGTTTTTCACTGACTAGCTGAAAGTAACAGTGCATTTTCATCAGCAGAATTTAGGATAAGAAACTTATATTTTAAAATTACTTGAGATCCATCAAAGGACGATACTAAACTCTTTCTCTAGCAAGGAAGAAAGGATCAGTAGAGAATGTTTTCAAAATCCTAAATAATGTGTCTGACCAGTTTTTATAAGTGCTTCTACTAGTCTTTTGCATAGAAAGAAACCCCACCTGATTCTCATTTACTAACAGGTTTTCAATACCTTCAGCCTTGCCAGAGCGGAATGGTGAATACAAAAGAGAGTATCAATACAGTCCTGTGTGGATAAAGTCTTGCTGAAATTGGTACAGCAATTATATAAACAGCATATATTTATATTTGCTCGTTACAGCTTTGTGAAGATATTTGCATGCCTCCAACTCTGTAGATAAATGCCTTCTTCTGGATCTAGTTATGCCATTAGCAGTTGTTACACTCCTCAGCTGTTTAATACCACTCACCAGCTGGGACTTCTAGCCTTCACAACCCTGCCAAAGAAATGGGATGTGTGAATACTCCCTAATCCACTTTGGGCAGAATTAGCTTTGTTAATACAATGCCTTTTCAAATGGCTGAAATTAACCGGGGTGACCTTGTGTGAGGAGGATGGTTGTGTTTCTCACATGGAGTTCTCCATCACTACAGTTGTGAGATTGGAAAAAGGCGAGAGGTAGGAGGTGACAATTTAACTGCCTTTGCTGTATGGAAAATGAACAGCCTAAAAGAAGGTTGAAAGAAAAGCAACAGAGTGAGAAAGAAAACAGAAAAGAAACATTCAACACACTTGATGGGAAGAATAGTGATACGGGCCCGAGGAGAAAGGATGGGGCTCTGGCCAGGCTAAGCTGGAGTCAGCCATGAGGAAATTGCTGTCTGTTGTTGGGTCTTTCTATACTGAGGAGAAAGGACTTTGTGTATTTACTGAACACAGAAGACTGCACTAACAGTCTTCTAAACATTAGCTTGGCTCTGACTTGACTTTTTTTTCCTTAAGTGAAAAGGGATGCAAAAGCTCTGTCTCATCGCATCAATTGAAATGGGCAATGGTAGCCATCTCCCTTCTTGGGAAAGCTTAATTTACCTAATACTGGCACTGTGGTGCGTGCCACTACCATGGACTCCAGCAAAAATCCTCCATTTTATTTTAGTGCATTTATTCCACAGCAAGAACCACAAACATTGAGAAGCATTAAAGGTACACTCTGTAGCACAGACATGGATGAAAAGTAGGCTGTTGCCTCTGATTGAGAAGCTTTAGTGGATCATACTGCAGGGGCATAAGGCTCTTTTTGCCCTGAGTTCCAAATGGGACCCGTATCTGCCTCATCTTCAACTGCCCTAAGTGACCTTTGCTGGCAGACGAAATTGAGATACAGGAGTATGAACTGCAGCATCTAAGCCACTGGTACAGTCCTAATTTGCTGCTCTGGCTACAGCAACCAAATGTCCAGCAGGAGGTCAGGGCAGACACCTGGGCACTGCGATACCACAGCCAAGGCTGCTAGTGTCTTTAGGCAGCAGGACTATGCAAAGCTCCTTTTGACCAGCACTGAGGCACTTATGATGGCTTTGTGGAAAAGCATAGAGAAGGAAGAGAGCTTTATACACTTTGAAATGCTGCTGTATTTTCTATTATTTACTTCAAAGTTTCTTCTAAAGCCTGCTTGGAGTGTAAGTATGGGTTAGTCACATTTAAGAGGAGATTTGTGTAGTTCAGTGTGATGCAATACTCTCTGTAGAAATCCTTTCCTTTTCTGGGAGAGAAGGGATGAGCAAAGGGAGAATTAGTTTTGTACCCCTTTTCACATTACATCTACACTCTGTCTATGACATATTAGAAAATTCAGGGCACTACTTCTGGAATTGACAAGAAGTGGGATTTGCATCTTCTTTGAAGAAATGAGGTACAGCAGCACACAGAGATTTTGAACCTGTTCATCTACAATATTAATTCCAATTAAAGTGTTAGAGAGATAGAGTTCTGCAGTTCTGTGCTTCTGGAAAAATGTGCAGGTTTCTATTTCTGTAATATTTCCTTCTAAAAATAAGCTCTACTCGTGCCAAGCATCTGTTTTAATTTGATTCCTTTTTTGATGTCAAATTACTCAAGCTGGATGGAAATCATTGCAGAAAGGCTAACATTATTTAAAAGGACATGGTATAATTTTACATTAAGATGTCTCCAAGGAGAAATATTCCAAGCCTAATACCTTCTGAGGGACTATTTGCTGTGCTATTAGTTTTGATTAGCTCCAGAAATTCATTCCCCCATCCATGCATAAATCTTTCAGTAAAACAGTGAAATTAATATTAAGAGAAACAGGCCTAATTAGCAATACTTTTCTGAAATAAGCACTGGCCATCAGATCAAGCTGTGTGGGCAAGACATTAAACTTTCTGCACACAGAGCATGCCCACTCACTGCCGCTGTTTGCCGACTTAGCACTCCTAAGCTGCCAACTGGAACTGCAGTACTTATTAATTAGCATTTATATAGTAGCACACATTTTCTAAGCAATGCAGAAACATTAACACATTTGTTCCAGTAGCACCTTTGAAAATCTTATTTTACAGAGATGTCTGCAGTCTTGGAGGTAGAATAACTCTGTGGGAAAGGTTCTGAGCTGTTTGAGTCTGCTCTGCTCATCCTCGGATCAGACTGATTAGTTTTCAGTCTGTAAAATGACTGCAGTGCTACTCCTACCTTCTTTTACAAGAAGCTTCAGGGATGGAAACCAATATATAATATTCAGATCTCATAAAATGGGAAAATTATTACATCAATACGGAAGGCAAATTCAAGAAACATGGTTTAAATGGCCCCAAAAGAGAAAAAAAGCCACAAAGGGCTAAATTCTGTCCAAAATACTTAGGTATTTGGCAAGCAAGCTGGAGAAGAGAAACACAATATTATTAAGCTGTAGGAAAATTGCTGTCTGATCCTAGGTTTCAGAAAAGATTTAATTAGCAGTGAGAAACACCATTATTTCACGTTCTTCAGAGGCTCATCTATGCCAAGGAGAGGGGCACTGTGATCTTTGTGACAAAATGGGAAGGAGGCTGCAGGAATCCTTACACAAGAGGCGATGGATAACTACTGCACATCTAAGATTCTCTGAGGGTGAGCCTAAGAGGAGGTCTCCACACATTTCTGTATTTCTATCTGCCTCCAGTGTTTATTTGGTTAAGAATCAAGCAATGCCTTGATCCCATTTACCCCAAAAATCATCAGTCAATGATGGCTCTTGGTGCCACAAAGAAGCTTGCTGCTTGCAGAAGCACTCAGTGCACTCCTGGATCTCTGCCCTGCCTTCTCCCAAGTCCTTCAGGCAGAGGCTAGGATGCTGTACTGGCCCATCTTTTCTGAGGCTGTAGCTGCAGGATCCTGCCTATTGGAGCAGTACCTCTTTGGAAAACTGATTTATTTCTACGGGGAGAGTATATAGGAGAAGTCACTCAAATCAAAGCACAGAAAAATGAGATTCACTGAAGGTTTATAGGTATTTGACCAAACCCAATTTTAAAAAAATGAGGACAGCAAATAGAATATGTTATGTTGTCTCCTTCTGTGGTGAGTGAAATTGTACAGTGACTCTGCTCCAGCTTGGAAATCAGGTCCTTGGATAAAGTTATTTGAAACAGGAAAACCAAGAAAGGTTAAAAAAAATTCTCTTATAGATAAGACATAAGTTTCTCACAGAACTTTCTCCACCATTCCTTCTCTACTTCCTTTTACTGTAAAAAAATTTCTCTTTCCATCATATCTAGAGGACATCTGTTTGTAAACACTCCTACAGTATCCACCATGGATCCTAGTTGTAGTTTAGGGCTCATCATGCTAGTTTCTTTGTAAAGCACTCTGCAAAATAGCTCTTGCTGTGCAAATCCAAAGCAGCATGGAAAATTGTGCCTAAATCTGCTCTGAAGCATGTATCTCCTACGTGGCACCTTACAGCCTACTGAATCTGATACCACACTACTAGCTTAAGTATCCTTCAGGCAGTGAAAACCATCCTTTACTGAAGTGTCTGGACAATAGGATTTCCTGAAACCCAGATTTATAAACCAAATTGCATTTGAGAAATTAATTAAGGTGAGAAAGAGTCTTATACCTCTGACCCTGCATTTTGTAAATCTACCTCTCCACTAATATGACAGAACCAACTTCTTTGTATGTGTGTGGGAGGACGTCTCGGTCATCTCCTTGAAGAGTCTGTTTTTACCAACTGTTCTCATGATCAGAATTTTTTCTGAAGCTCCCTTTTTTATCTTCAAGACATTCTGTCTTGTCTTGCTGTCTTTAGCAGCCAAATGGTTGTCATCCATCATTTATATCGTCTTGGAGTTATTAATAGATTTTCATTGCATCCCACTGGACTTGTCTCTGTCTTACATCATATGCATATTTATAGCTCTTTTGATAGAGTTTGCCTTGTAATTCTTGCATAATTTATGCTACAGATTTTCTCTAATTTGTTTATATTTTGTTCTAAACCATGGATACCAAAAATAGCACATGGTCCCACAGCGTTTAGTAGTCATAGCCAGGTACTTCAGGCAGAACTCACTTATATGCAAACATGTTAGCAATACAGAGATCTACAGATTTTTTTTTTCCAGTTTTATTAATAAAACTTTAACTACATTAGCAACACATCTATGCAACACTTATCTTGTGCTGGTATTCAAATCCTTGTATTTCTATTCTATGAATTAGTTGAATGTATTGAACAGCTTCATTATATATCATTCAGGGAATAAAAACAAAAAGGAATTAAAATTTACAGGGAGACTGCAGTCAGAGATATTTTCACAATAAAATATTGGAAAATATTTTTCAGAATCATCAGTATGGTCTTGCAGAGGCAAGAGATATGCTCTGCATGGAAAATTTGTTAAGACGTCTTGGGGAAGTGCAAGGACAGTTAGAGGCTTATGGAAGCACAGCTGATGCTCCCATTTCCCTTCAGTCGAGTGACAGGTTTTTCAATAAGGTTGTTTTACATCACTATATTCCTCCTGATGCCATTTTTCTCACAGCATGAGGTGTGACAAAGCCATACTGTTATCCAGACAAACCTTACTGTGACAGACATCCAGCAAATCCAAGAAGAATTTGCATGACTAGGGATTGAGTAAGAACTGAGATAGGACCTCAGCATTTGATCTATACCCATTCAGCCTACCCTCTCCTTTGCAGAGTCCTATTACTGCTCTGCTTCAGTAGCAGGTAACTTCTGCTAAATTTCAAAGCTAAACTTAAAGGGGACGGAGCTCTGACCTGGAGATCTCTGCACATACTTTGTGGCCTGGCTTCTGTACTGTGTTATGGCCCAAGCAGAGGGAGGAAAGGTCAGATGAGCAGTGGATGAGTATGTGCTGGTGTTAACAAGCTAGCAGGCTCAGGGCCAAGAAATCTGGGGTTATCCAGGAAACTTTCCATTGATTTGCCTATAAAAATTCTGATAACCATGTTCCACTGGACACTAGGTACCTCCCAAACAGACAGAACCAGACACAAATGCTCCCCTGAAAATTCCAGTCTGTTTCCCTTTAAGGCAAAGTCACTCCAGTGACCTTCTGTGGTCAAGGAGAAACAAATCTAAGCAAAACTCTCTAGCTCTACAGAAAAGAGAGAACTGTCAAGGAGAATTGATGACCTTCAGTCTGATTTTTTTTTCTTTTTCTTCTTTTTTTTTTTAATCTTTTCCTGTTTCAATAAATAAAGCTACAGGAGAATTGATGATCTTCAGTCTGATTTTTTTTTATTTTTCTACTTCTTTTTTTTTTTTTTTAATCTTTTCCTGTTTCAATAAATAAAGCTACATATGTCCAGGATTCCTATTCTCTCTAAAAAAACCTGCAAAATATCCTGAAGACAGTCTTAGAAGACTACTCTTTTTTTATTGTTATTTATGCTTTCTATATTTAGCACTGATAGACCGTGAACTCTTGACATAATCATAGTATAGGTTACAGAGAAAATACTGTAGAGCCAACTGAACACCACTGTGCAACCTACAGCTTTCAGATTAGCATGACATCGTATGTACTTACACCTAAAACCAGCCAAACCAAGACTGTGAACATCAAAGGAAGAGCAAAATGAGGTGAAAAGAATTATTGAGTGGATTATGAAACAACTCTAGAATTCATACAGCTTTTGGCAACTATGTCACTGTTACTAGCAAATAAATAGAAGTATATAGCAAGTCTGATTACACAGGCCTGCTAAAATTAGCTCTAACTGCTTACTGACTTCTATTTATTGATACTACTATGACATCACTTCTTTGTCAGTATTGCATTTTTATAGCTAATTAAAATGCACATTCTCCCTAGTCTGCACATACCGAAATATGCTGAGATAGATGTACTTTCACTGCTTCATAATCACCAGAATTATACATGAACTGTTGGACTTACTAGGACTCAGGCATAAACTAGCCCGTATCCCAGAGGCAGACACAGACTGCAGAATTTGGCTTTGCGCACAGCTGTGGATCATCTGGAGCCAAATATTTCATTAGCACATTACAAAGATAGGAAAAAGTCTTCAAACTCATATGTCTTTTGAGATCCAAATTCCACTGTAGTACTGTCATCTACAAAATTCAATTTGTCATGTAGGACTATCTCTACTGTACGTTTTAGTTCTTCAAGGGAGGGAGAAATGTATATGCTGCCCTTCTACCCATGGCTCTAAGAGCATGGAAGGACTAAAAATCCCTAAGACTTAATGAGTGAGATATTGTTTTGACCTGGGTCAAAAAACAGTTGGCATCAAGCTGTTGAAGATGGCAGCTACGCCACCCACCTCTGCAACATCTGAGGCAGTTACCCTATTTGGGTTAGAACAGACCATCACAGCAGCAGCAGTTGCTACTTGGCTCTTATCTACTAGTAATATCTCCTAGAAATAAGGGGTAAATATAAATAGAGAAATCTTTAGACAAAGAGAGAGGAAATTGGGTCCTTTGCAAACTTACTTAATTTGGCATCAGTAAGCAGCACATCTGAAAATCCATCTGAAAGCATCACCACAACTAGAGATCCAACCTTAAAACCAGAGCAATAGTTTTCAGTTAAGAAAATTTTTCAGAATGCATTAATTGCATCAAATCTCTGGCAGATTTTGAAAAATCTGATTCACCAAGAACTCTGAGCTGTAGCATTTCCTTTGTTTTCCAAACAAGAGCTCTTAATCTGTTTAGGTTTCCATTGCGGACTTTCTTCCATCCACAGGAATCCCTCTCATCTGCTCTTCTTTTACTTAATTGACTTATTTTCTGTAGATACTGATGTGACTGAAATAGTTTGATCTGATTTTCCTTTGGTTCTGACCTCACTGGTACGTGTATACCAATGTGAAGCTCGTAACTTTGGTCAACAATGCCAGTTCCCTTTGCTATCAAAAATCATTATGCCTGCTGCTCCCATCACATCTTTCTTTTTTTTCTACCAAAGACTTACAAAGCACCCAGAAGAATGAACACTATATTTACTTTTATTTAATAATTTTATGCTTTTTTTTCACTTGGTAATGAGATGGAAAGAAATTCTAGGAGTAAAATTTTAAAAGTACCTCAAACTACGTACATGCACTAGAATGTGATACAAAGAATTGCTAAACCAGCACTTGGCTGCCCTGACCCAGTCAGGTGGCTACTAGTTTCAAGGTAGACTCAGTCTGCATGAAGTCTGCCTGTCTACAAGGATGCTCTCAGAAGTGGAGACATCTGATTTCTGGAGAAGTCTGAATTCTTAAATATTGCATTTAGGAACCTGTGGGCACATCTAAAATAGATTTAGATATTATTAATAGCATTTCATTTTTACAGATTACATGGAAGAAGAGGGAAGAGGTTGCAAGAAGAGTTTCTTCTGCAAGTTAGAGACTGGATTTACAAAGGCAGTTGCATGCCTGCAGGTGCAGAGAAGTGTCTACCGGAGGACTTCCAAAAGCACCCCAGTGAGCATGCTTAGTCTCCCTGAACTCTGAAACTGGTGAAATTCCAGATCCGTTCAAATACTCCTAAAACATCAGTAAATAATTTCTTTGCACTGCTGGATATGTAATTATCTCTATAAGCTGACCACCAATTAGTAGCAGATGGCCAGCAAAAGGAGAAGAGATGAAGTGTTTTGCATTTTAACAAATATATCCTGCTTCTGAGCTACGAAAGTTTTTGATTTTCTGAGTAGATTTTCTGGCTGTAGCTCTGACTCAAGATACTCTGGTTCGATGTTCTGCTGTGTCAGTACGGTGCTACACAGCAATAGTAAATAAGGCCTGGTGAGTGGCAGTTTCCCTGGAGGGATCATTTACCCAGTGACTATGTGCATCCCTTGGGGACATGGGATGATGCTCTCTCATGTGTCAGCATTTCATCTTAAAGAGGGAGCTTCTAATGAGGAGGTGTCAGGCAAATGGGGCTGCTGCCTATCATTCAATCACTGCACATATTTTTTCCTCTGAATGTTAGGGAGCAGTGAGAAAATTATACTTCCTGAAAAAAACAAACAGTATAATTACAGTGATTATAATTTATAGAGAGAGTTAAAGGATGCACGTCAAAAGGGATTGATACATAATTATGACAGTAACAGTTGCAACTCCTGTGGTATCTAATTACTTGTAATGGGTGACATTTTGCAATCTTTATGAAAGTGAAACACTTTGATAACAAAATGATAGAATCTTAATACAAAATAAAAATAAATGTAAAGGAAAGTAAAATGAATATATTGGTGGGAATAATAATAATCAAAGAGGTAGCACTCAATGTGCTGGAAATACAGTGCAAAAAGATGTGCATCAGTCATCTCCTACCCCAAATTTGTGCTACATGTTTGACTCTCACTCCATCACAAACTGAGATGCTGTTCATGTTGCCTAACTTGGTAGTCAACATCAAGACATATTGGCATGACAAGAAAAGAGTCATAAGAATTGAATGAAGAAAGGAATACAAAGATGAAAGATGAATAAAAATGGGAAGCAGCATAAACCTAGCACTCAAAGTGTTAAATGTTACTGGAGTTTTGAGTATCTCCACATGCTGAATTTGCTCTGGATCCTCTGAGGTACTCCAGACTCCCAACTAGAGCCTCTTGGATTCAGGCACTCAGACAGTTTTGAAGACCACGGTCTTTCTATTTTGGTTTTACATTGGCTGAATTACACTGATAAAACTGTCAGCAATATTGATACAAATAAAATATTAAAGTTATCACTTTAATTTAACATACATTCTGTTTATCACAGATGTAATTTAATTACACAGAATCCCATATCTACTATAACATAATGCTTTCTGTTGACAAATGACTTAGAGAATGGAAAAATCTAATTTTTCCATATATTAGAAATGAAAATCCTAGCACTTTCTTGTGGCAGCCCACAGACCTGCTGGTAGGTCCATGCTCCTAATTATGGTGTAGCACAGCAAAATCAACTATTGTTTGAAAGTAACATGAACAAATTGTCAGTTATTAGTAGTCTCTCACCACTGGAAGACATCAAAACTTTCATGGACTTTCACAGATACTGCATTATCATCATTCTTGCAATAGAAAATGGAACTGAATAAAATGTTTAATATTATCCTATTGACTGTCTGCAGCTCATCTATCTCATAGATTGCAGTTTAGATCATTTCTTTAAGCTCTCACCATCTCATATAATAACAATGACATCTCATTTATAAGCTAAGTTTACATATCTTTTCTAAAATTTTAAGATGAGAAAAATAGAGTAGAGAGGCAATTGACTATAATCCCTTGTTTGCTGCAAGACTGGTAAATACATTCCTCTATGTAGTGATTTCAAGGAGCTACTTTTTGGTTTATGGTCTTTTAAACATCCTGTTCCCATGAAATCCTATAGAATGATAAGATACGACTAAACTGTCCATATCTTTTCAAATTAATTATACTAAATCCTCATTTAATCCAAACTTTTTTCTTTTTGGTACAAGAACAAAACCATTAAATATGTTTATACCATATGAATGTTTCAGTTGTTACGCATTTTTCTTAAAGAAACTTGAATGTTTGGAATTATTCCTCTGTGCTGTAACCTTACAACCACTTGCCACATCTATTGGCCTGTTCTACATAACAGCTGCATACTATTTATCCAATAGAATTTAGTAGACGTTGTGACTTAGTCCTCTGAGCATGACCTTCCAAAGAAGTTCTACTAAAGTTCTTTCTTACCAGAAAATTTCCCCTCACACCTACATCCTAGCAGCTTTCTAGCCTTTGCAGCTCCAGACTGTTTAATGTAGTGTTGCTTGACCAATTGGGAAGTTCATTGACTTATCTTTGATATCCAACTAAATTCCACTGAAATCCACTTAAATCTCTTCTGAAGATCACCTTTTGCTCTTTTGTGACACATGGTGGTTTTGAACGTCAAGGAGACAAAAGGAAATCTGAAGTTTTGAAGATCATCATGGTTTTCACTGACAAATGTAATTCCAGTAAAAAAATGTCAGCACTAAATAACTACAGAAAGAAGAATAAAATGCTATTTCAACTTTGCAATCATTTTATATGTTATTTTTTTTAATTTATGACAATTCAGTATAGGATCTGTTAAAAATCTTACATAGTTTGCAAGGCTGAAATGATTAGCAGGATTTCCGTGCAGGACTCTAAAGTTTTTTATCCATCCAGGAATTTTACTTCATGAGTTTAAGGTCTGAGAAATAATACAAAGCTTATCATGAAACCTGCCGTCTTCCAAAATAACAAAAAACCCCGAACACACAACATTTGCCAACAAGAAACAAGCCAACAAAACATCCACTGGCTGCACTGCTGCCCTGGCTGGCAGCCCAGTCTCAACCACATTTCTAGCATCTACCACAAGGCTTTCTTACCTTCACTGCAAACTCTGTTTCTGTAGCTTTATGAACACATCTCTTGCATACAGAATAGGAACCAATTCCTATATCCTCCTTGATCTCGTATCCATCTGTAAAGTGAATGTTGTTCCCATGTAACTGCTACAGGGAAAGACAAAAGAAACAAGGTAATGAGGACACAGGTATGTAAAAGCAAGAACTAGCTTTGTCTTAATAAAGGAAGTGCTTGATGTCATCTCTTTCACAGAGCTCTCTTATCCTTTGCAATTTTTTCTAGGTCCAGTTAAAAAAAACCTGAAGCTATTTACTTAAATGAGTTTGTCCTCTCCATTTTCACCCTTTTTCAGTCTCTAAGATGGTGTTGTCCGTGTAGAAGCAAAGGCAAAAGAAGCAGTGATTTCCTAAACTATTTAGGGAATGCAGACAATCAACTCCTAACGCGGCAGGGGCCAATGAACTTCACGAACAAATCAATATGATTTCAGATGAAGTCCTTTATTAAGGGTCAACTTGTTGTTTATATAGGACAAGCAGGCCAAAAACATCAGGTAAACGTTGGTTGGTTACTTCTGCCCTTGCAACAAGCCTTTTTTGGCAACTGCCCATCCCACATCTCTTTGTTGCTAGCTCACAAACTCCTGCCCCCATCTGCAAGTTACTTCATTAACATAACACAACAATGTCATTTAAAACTTTTGTGACTTTCCCAACTCCACCCTGCCAGGGCACTTAAAGAAACAACTAGCAACAAACTCCTATTCACAGGAAACTGTAGATCCAAGTCCCCTGACAAACATACATATCTTGACAATATAAACTTATTTCTAACTAATGAAGGACCAGAAAACTTACAAACTACTAATAGCTTCACAGTCTTCAAAAAATATACTCCACATATGGGGTTGCCTATAGACCACTGGAGGTCTTTTCCGGGGTACATTTAATTATAATTTCTGTGTGAGATAAAAGTTTTGTTTTTTTCCAGCTAACCTAATTTAAGAAAATGTGTTACCAATGAAAATAGTAGGAAATACTTTAAAACTTCTAATTTTATTCATTGAAGGGTACAGAACGAACTGTGACATCATTAATTGATATGCCTCTTGGAAAATACCTGGGTAGGTGGTAGGTGGGCTAGTTAGATACTGAAATCTAAATCTGAAGACTTGCCGCAGTTTCCAGCTCAGGACTCAGGAGATGATCAGCAGCTCTAAAAAACCACTAGGATCTCCAGTCTAAAAATGTAACCTTAGCAGCACTACCTGCACTGGGTAGCTGTGAAATACCAGTGAGAATGCTGTGGCAGTTTAAATACTGTATGCGCATACATATCTGCCCATTAAATGTGAAGTGTAACATCAGCATCAGTACCTGCACAATTGGATGGACGGTGATTTTGTGCACATCTTGCTGTGAAGTCTCCTGCACCAAATTAGAGGCAATGAAGCTGAACCCTCTGAAAAGATGATGAGCATTGGCACTTGGAGGAACACCTGGAGAATCTGTAGGAGAAGGAAGAAAATGGCCTCATGAGCTGTGCAAAAGATCAGAGAGTAATAGCACAGCACCTGCAACAGACAAAGTCACTCAGACCAATCAACAGCAGATCCTGCTGAACTAGCAAACACATGTGAATGTAATCCACTCCATATCAAGGCTTTGATGTGTCTTTTCCATCCCTTTCCTCTGGATCTGAGGATTATGTGTGTATTGTTTGAATCTCTCTTCTTGGATACAGAGTTGTTTTTCAAAGAGCATGTTCATTCTTAGGCAAACATTGCCTGTGCTAGGAGTCTGCACAGACAGGGAAGGCAGACAACTGCGAGTCTACAAGAAAATTGGAAGGCTGAAGGCTTGACATCTCCTTGGCTTAACGGAGGGCCTCCAGAGAGTGGAAAAAAGCTGCAAGACAATATATCTGTCCTTCACAGCACAGCTTCACTATAAGAAATTACCAAGAAATTACATGGTATATTGTGCAGTCAGTAGAATGTAGAGGAGACAAGACCTGAAGCAGATGTAAAACCACAATTCTGCAGTAGCGGTGGTTTGCATAATGATCTTCCCTCAGCAGCTTTAGGAACTGTGATCCATTCCAGGAAAGATGATGGTTGACTTGTCCTCAGGTGAACAAAATGGCTAAGAGTGCTTTAACTAATCTTCATGGGGATTTTTTCCCCATTCCCCCCTCTAACATGGCAAATCAAGGGGAGGAATGGCTGCAGATAAAGGAACACTGAATTATTCTATTTTTCAAATTAAATGACTAGAGATCAGTTCCTGGAACCTACAGCACCACTCAGTGAGAGAAACAGCCTGCCAGACAGAGGAGAGTTGCGTTGCACTTCACTTAAAATTTTGAGAAGTTTTAGAAAGATCTTTCTCACCAGGTATATTTTGTCCTGGGTATTTTCATAAGCAAGTAAGAGTCACATTACAAAGCAATCCTGCATAGCTGATGAGCTGGCTAGGTATTATAGAACCTATAGTACTCAAACCTGCTCACCTTTTGTTTTTTTCTTTTTTATTATTATTATTATTATTTGTTTCTCTTCCCCTTTCACATTTCTTGAGGTGCAACATATTACAAAGCTAAACTTTTAGAAAGCTATCTCCTTTTATGAGTGTGTAAATAACCCAGTTTCACTAAAGGAAATCCATCCCCATTGGACTTTATATCTGACTCACCTACCAACACCATCAGCATCACCAATTAGTGTGAAGAGCAATGGTGTAGAAGAATGCTTACTGTTTGGGTCCTGAAAATATGTGAGAATGTATTTCCTTGTGGGGACATTCCCTGTATAAATCTACTAGTCAACTGAACAGAGGTTCTGAAGCCAGAATACGGTAAAACCAAATCATCTGATCAGAAATAACCAAAACTGTGACTGGAGCTAGTTCTTTATCTTATTACAAAGCCACCACAGATTTGACATGAGTCATAAATAAACTCAGCAAGTCAGACCTCACTGCAAAGTATGTGGAGAAGCTTGTTGTCTGACAAAATGACGTGAGCTATTTGTTTATCTCAGTGCACTGATGAGTACTCTCCTTGTAAACACACGGATTAATCACACCAGACCTTTTGCATCACTGGGTTGTTCTTACAAAGGCATATAACAACAGTGATTTTCCAGGAGGTATTAATTAAGAGGAAAGAATACTTGTTTTAAAAATAAATGACAATGATTCAATTCTGAACACTCCTGAACTTCAAAAAAGCTATGATCCATCTCTAAAATATAAGTGCTAGGTCATCTCTATTTAAAAATAACTATTCCTTCATTATTCATTGCCAATGTCTCTATCAAACTTTGTAGAACTACTGATTATTTGGTGTTTAATATTAAATATCCACCAACAACTACTGATATGCTCATCATATGAATTAAATCTTAGATCACCTGTCTTAAGTGCAAAATTATGTTTAAATAATGTTAATTAACTGGCAGTTATGAAACCTAAGTAATTCTTCTAGTCTTGATAAATCGAGAACCATTTCATGTGTCTGAACTAGACTCACTTGAAAACACCTGTCTTGCATAATAGTTATCTTTCTCCCTGCAAAAGTCAGTTTTGTCCCACCAGAGAATCTAACTTGACAGGATTCTTTAAAAAATAAATCTTGAGTAATTTACTTCAGTATGCTTCACTTGGCTTAGCAAACATTATTATCTTATTTGCAAAGGAGGAAATTTAGATAATTCAGGTGCAATGTTACTGATTTTTCATCAGCAGTAAAGCCAGCCTAGGATATCCCTGCTGATTATAGTGTGCTGCCCCATTACTTATAACACTAAAACCATTTGTGGACTGAAATCTAACTTGGATCGCCAGAACAATCTTGATTTGATCCTTGTTCAAATCACTGTTTTTAACCTGGATTGCTTCAGTGTCCTGTTCCCTGTGAGGAGCTATATCAGCACAAATGAGATATGGGTCCACAGTGGCGGACTTAGGAAACAGAAAAAAACCAGCCAGAAAAAAACCCCACCAACTCAGATGAATAGCTGAGAAAAAGTGATTTGAAACTTTTCCCATAGTGATATACTGTTGATGTCAGAAGCCACATATTTGGCACACTTGGAGCTGATGATAGGAATCCACAGAAAGCTGTTTCAACCTCTTGGGTAAAGAAACTTTCTAAGGCAGAGTAAATTACTGGATTGGCAAGTAACTGGATCCAAAGCTTTGACATAAACCTGTTTTCAGGCAGGAGAATTCATTCATAAAGACAGTGCAAAATGATGTATGTATCTGTACCGCTTTCTTGGTAATAACTTTTAGACAGCTTCGTTAAAATACAACTGTATTATCATTGTGAAACAGGAATTATTACAGTGCTTTGTGGCTGGGCACATTGTCAGTAACAGGGTAAGTTTATAGGGTCCCATGTCACAGCAGAAAAAATGCAAAATAGAAAAGGTTGTTTGATTCCACCAACAGTACAAGCCACTATTAAACAACCTTGTGATGCTTTCTTCTTGTGGTTGGCCCAATCAGTCAACAGTTAGGGGCTGCTAAATATGCTGCCAGTGTGCAAGGACTTTTCTATCATCCTAGAAGCATCTAGATTCACACTTCCAGTTACACCTCTCCTTTTGAAAGGTCAGGGTCTGATTCGCAGCTACCACCCCAACAAAAACTTTGTGAGTCAGTGTCTTGCATAAGATATCAAATTGAACTAGACAACAGTAATAACATGTAGAAGGTAAAAATATAACTCTGGGCATCAGTGGATGCGTGGACTACAAGGGGTTTTATGCCAGTACAGCCAATGAAGTGTGAACTTCCAAAGCAATCCAAACCCTCAATGCTTCTTTGAGAACTTCCAGGGCAACACTAGCCTGTACTTCTCTCAAGATCAGACTAACTTTCAGTCTCCAATATTTCAGAGAAATGGGCATAGAAATTCCTCTGAAATCTGACTAAAATCAAAGATGTGACATGTCTGGTATTCAAAGATCGTTTGTTTCAGTGTGGTGGGATAGGAATATCAGAACATCACTAACCTATTCTGTCTACAGGTAGATGTTCCAGTTAGACCCAAATAATCAGTGTAACAATTTTTATAACTTGTGAAGTTTAGCACATCCTTGCAAAAAAACCCTAGGAACCAAGACTGATAAAAGATTTTGAATAGACACCGCTATTTCACACCCCTTGAAAAGAGCTTTTAACCAGGCTTTGAATAGACATATGGGCTAGTTATAAGAAAAAGGCTGAAGGTCATGATGAGCCCGAATGAAAACTGCAGGAAATCTCAACTCTGATTTGTGTGCTATAGTGCAGAAATTTTTGTAATGAAAGCTCAAATCTTTTACTCTCACTGCAATAGCTCTGGGGCAATTTGAGGGCTGAAGCTTGAGACCTTATACTTGGTTATTAAAATGATACTATGTGAAATTTACAGTGCTCACTATCTTCAAAATGTTTTACAAACAACAGTTAACTATTTTTTCACAATTTAAAACATCTCAATAGGTACTTCTTAACACAGGAATATAACAGGCAGAAATGTCATGCAGCTTATCCATGCCTAGGAAGAGGTAACATCATAAATAGATTACTACTCTGAGGTTACTGCTGTTCTTGCTTTCCACTGAAGGAGTGGAAAGGTGGTGTTTTGTGCAACAATCACCTTAGAATTTATACTGCACAAAGTGTGATATTCCTGCCATTAAATAAAAATTACAGGAACATTATTCTCACTGCAAGTGGTTTCTAAATACTGTGGACCAAATTTCCTGTTGGCAGAACACTGATCCATGAATTCGATGACTCTCCATCCCTATTAATCATCTATTAACTTCTAACAGTCCATAGTCCATGGGATTTCATAATTAAAGAAAAATTCTATAGAAAATAAATTTAAGTACTAACTTGCAGAGATGCAAAGTTCTTTGAAGCCAAGGTAATTTTTAAGTAGTTAAATTCAGCAAATGTAAGCAATGATAAGAGTAATAAAATAACAAAACACTTGTTATTTTTCCATTCAAAAAGTGAAATCTATTCTTCCTAAAGACAAATTAATGAGAAGTTGGCAAAATGCTTATAAGCATCTTTTTTTTTGTTTGTTTTTTTTTGAGAGGTATATCAGTCTTTTGCTTCCTTCTGGATATTGTGAAACCCAGTAATCCCTCAGATGACCAGACTTTTAGACCCTATTGGAATGGAGAGAGGAAGGAAGAATGAATTTACTCACTAAAAAGCTGCATTACCCACGTGTCACATTACTAACCTGTGGGGGTCCGAGATGTGAATTCTGGATCAAAATGAAAGGTGTCTTCTGGCCGTCCCACAGCAGGCTTGAAAGGCGGCTTGATTTCTTTCCTGTACAGTTTCTACAATGAGAAGAACAGATCACAATCAACAGCAATCTGCAGATAGGCTCTCCTGCTTTGTTTAGGGTGTCCTCTCTCAACTCTGTACCATCCTTACAGGATTGACAAAAATAAAAAAAAAGATGATGTATCCATAGCTCTGCCTCCTGCTTGAGTGAATGGCTTAAAACCCATGCCCTGCACTTTTTAGTGGAATCCAGAATACAAACACGGTTGATTCACAATATTGCACCTGAGGCATCTGGAAATTCATTAGGCTTAATGACAAGACTGGAATATGCAATAGTAACACCAGGAAACTGTGCATGGGTTGCAGCCACGCAGCAATGGCAATGAGCACAAAGAACCGCTAGGAAGCAGTGTGTGGTTTAGCATTTAGTATTTGTCAAGAATTAGCAAGGTTTGACACTCTGCCAGGCTGAGCTGAGCAACAGGCCTGGCTGCCTCATGTTCACAACCTGAACAAGAGCCTTGTTCTTTTGGTGTATCTGGTAACATGGAAGGGGCTTATAGCTGAGGACTAGATGAAATTGCCATCCAAACATGTCAGGAAGAAAGCCCTGCAGGTGTGTAGGGAATGTGAAGGCATAAAGGTGGCTTGAGCAGAGGAGCAAAACCAAGGAAAACATAAGACAGGAAAGTATACTACAGGTAAGCACTGCTAAGTGTGTAAATTTGTGCTGGCAAGTAAGGGGGCGTATAGGGGATCACATAAATAACAGTCACCATAAATGCAGTCTAATACACTGCCTTTATTACCATGCCTCTTTACTTATATTTAGCCATCTTTAAGAAAGTGCTCCACTGTGTTTCTTTGACAGCATTCATACACACACACACACACACACACACACACACACACACTCTGGAAGATGAACACACTGAGGTGCGACTTGTCTGGATCTGATTCAAAGTCGACAGAGGTTAATGGAAAAAGGTCTATTGATTTCAGTGATCTTTGCATCATTTCTGCTTGAAATGGTCAAAACCAAACCGTCACACTGATGGAAGCATGGGGGAGACAGCTCCAGTATGACTCCCTGCCTCATGCTTCAGATCTTAGACTATGTTCCCTTCTAGCAATGCTTTTGTTCTCTGGTTTCAAAGGGCTGACTTAGTTGCCACTGACAGTGCCCAATAATTAACATGTCTGAGCATAAATATAACCTTTCATCTCAAATTTCAAGTCACGATAAGAGCTGGAGAGTTCAATTTTATGACTGTTTTTAATACCTATCTTCAGGTTAGCTCTTAAAACAACTTCAGAATGAGCTGATTTTTCAAAACATTTAATGGAGATTAATACACGCTTGTCCAGCTCTTTGTATGCAGGAAGATTCTTTCTAACTGTGGGTTTTGTGGTGAATTAACTTCTTTAATATAAAGCATGTGGTTCAAACCTAAGATATATACACATCAACATAATTCAAATGTGATTTTGCATAGATAAATAAAGGTTCATGAGGCAGGACATTCTGTGGCATAGTATTAGCATTAGCATAAAGCATATGTTTGTGGTTGAATCAAGATTCCTTGAAAAAGTGGAATAGTGAGGCTGGAAATGACTCCGCAATAACTAATGGCCATTTCCCCATAAAAAGGTCCTGTCTGTGTAGAACTGCTCCTTTTCTTCCAAGACAAAAAGAGATGAATAATTGTTGTGAGCCACAATGGAAAGCCAGTCTTCCAAATAATTAAAAGACAATTGCAATCCTAAGCAGGAAGTGTCACTTATCAACTGAAAAGTATCAGCCTGGTAATTAACATACATCTTTTTCTGTCTGCATAGAAATTTAAAAGAGCACATACTAAAGGTTTTTCTGTTGCTAGGATTACACCTTGAGAAAGTTATTACCTTCTATCTTCCCTTTATTTGTCTTAATTCACAACTGCAGTTCTGCTGCAGAAAGCAATATGGTCACATGCACATGCTTCCTCCTTGAATTAAATGCACTCCTCATCCTGTGAGGTCCAAAAATTGGAAAACATTTTAAAGTAATACATAATTCAGGAACTGCACTCTCTTTTGATTACCATAACCATATAGTCTCTGGCCTCTTAATTCCTTGTAAGTGCTGTTGGAGCTACATTTGTGTGTTCAATCCCTAACCCACATCCTCCACTACTAGGGAGGGATTTAAGATTCATCATGACTCATACCACCTAAAGCCGTGTAGTCAAAAGCCTGCTTGCTGGGAGGGGATGGAAACAAAGAATCTGCTTGTGTGAATAAAGGCACCTCCTCTGAGCGCAACCCAGATGACTCCCTTTTCCACTTTCTTTTCCCCTTGTGATAAAAATTATTTCTGATGTTTCTGACTAGACAAGTAGGAACAGCAAAAGAAAAGCTGCCTAACATGTTTTTCCCCCCAAATTCTTGAATCTGGTAACTAAGTGAAATCTCTGAGGAATAAGAACAAGCAGGATTCTTGAATCTGGTAACTAAATAAAATCTCTGAGGAACAAGAACAAGCAGGGCAATGTCATTTGTGGGCTTTCTCATCTCTCACTGGCTCCAGTTCTCTGAGTGAGCCACTATAACCAAAGCAAATTAACTGAAGCAAACTGAATCACAGGGCAGCCCAACACAGTTAAACACAAAGGCTCGCTGCAAGCAGAATGCTTCTTCCTTTAAAAAGCTGCATCCTTTAGGCTGCAAAACACAACATGACACCAGCTGACCTAAGAAAACAGTAAGAATCACAGCTGTTGTTTTCTATACACACAGAAAACAAATCTCTTGGAGGGTTCAAGATCCTTCTTGGTTTTCCAAAGAAATTTGTCATTTTAGATGAATTAACCTATTATCTCTTATTGTGGTCCCAAAATTATCTGGGGCTAATGGATCACCTTAATCTCTTCTAACAGAAACCAACCAGAGTAGGAAAGGATATAACAAGTTAGGTTTCAAATCTTGTCTTTGACCATTTCTATCAGGCTGCTGCGTAACTTCTGGTAAAGTTTAAACAGTTGTCTGCATCCCAAGTCATGATAATCCTAGCTCTGTATGCCGAAGTCAGCAGGAGTTCCATCACCTATTTTAATGGGAACAGGATCCCAGTTGTCCCAGATTAAATTCCACTTTCATATCCAAATTATTGTTTGGGGTCTTCTTATTAAGCATTTAAAAATGATTCTGGATATGTTAGTGCTAACTAGAGCATTTAAATTTCATGTTGGGTGCTTAAGATCACGACACATGTGTTATTGTGCATGGGTGTAAGAAGCTGAAGATTTTTGGTTTTCCATTTTGATTCCACTTCTGTAAAGGAGAAATGTATTCCTAAACCCTTAATATTTTATTGAGAATATAATTTCTCTCTCTTTCCCAGTAAAGAATAAAATCCCACATCCCATCCCCATTTTCTTAAACTGGCCACAGCATTAACTTGTCACAGAAAAACATGACTGACAGGTATCAGGAATCACTGTGCATGGATGTCAGATCCAGAGGCTGTGCAGAGGGAGCACATAATCTACAGAATGAGGGGGATGAACTCCAAGGTGTGAAAGCACTGATTTCAATAGTCACACCTAGATACATATTTGTGGTTCTTATCAACCCCTCATATCCTTCTAAGACTTTGATAATCATTACCTTCGGATTAATAAGTGGCTATAAATTAACTAGAGCAGAGTTCTATACCAGTTTGAGAAACCAGGAGCTTCTACCAACCCCTTCTGATTTTGGATGAAACCCTATTTTTTGAAATAACTTATTTTCCCCTCAGTCTCTATGTCCTTTCCTTAATGTTGTCAGATCCCTGATATGAACTTCATTTGAACACCTCCTCAGCTGGGAATCAAGTAACATACCAGGGAGATCAATCAATAAATGCTACAACAGTTTTTTGTCTCTTGTTATTTATAAGCAATTATTTTTTCATCATCTTTAAAAAATGCGCTGTTAAAAAAATTCAGAGATGTAAATGCCCATTACATGTGTCTGGCAAATATCAAGAAAAAGGTTCAATTTCATTAAAAACTATTTAATTGTTTCCTCAACCGAATTTCTTTCATGAAGAATTGAATTATTTCTTAGACACCTTCTAGAAATAGAAAGATGCTACCCTCCACAGTGACGCACTTGAGTGTGAGAATAAACTCTCTTGATACATATACCTGTCATGCAAAATCCAATAAGCAGACAAGAGGATGAACCACATTCTAAAATGCTTGTTCTGTCCCAGATTAATGTCTCAGTGTTATTGTCTACAAATGATAGAAAAGCTAGCAGAACCTTGAGATCAATATTTGCTGTTGATAAAATCTGCAGTTAAATAAGTCACGTCTTCAGTTTCATTTGATCTCTGATTAATACTGAAGGAAACAGAACTTGAGTCCACTTTCTTCCCACTCCTTCCATCAGCTGCATTTGACAGTTCATTTTCTGGTCTGTCATGTGCTCTAGCTCCAATTTAGTCTGTCATCTAAACAAAAAATACTGTTTATAGCCCACTCCTCTGACTGCAGTCTGCAAAAAGGGATTTAAATTTTCAATTTCAGTGAAAAGCCAGAAAGTCTTTATGCAGGACCAGGAAAGAAGAAATCATAATAAACAAAAAAAAAAAATCAGGAACCAGACTGTGCTTTCTCAGACTCAATGACAAAAATTATCAGCAGTCAACTTGGTTTGGGTGTGCTTGTCTTAGGGAGAAAACTGGATGCAAAGGTAGTAAGCAGGTAAAATTCAGAAGGAGCTTGACATCTGACCTCCTTTCTGTGAATATCAGCCTTGATCGTGAAAGACAGTCCATTCATTTAAGAAAGGATCTACTGAATTTGTGTCACAGTGCCTACTAAATGCTTTAGAACAGTAAGACTGGTATTTGCAGAATCCTTTGCTTTTCAACCTAGGAAGAGGGAATTTTATGGTTTTTTACTGGCTGACAATAGCTGTAAAGATGAGACTCATACAGAGATTAGCTTACTTCCCATCTTAAGTTTGGGCATAAAAATTCTGTCATATTGTCCCCAGTTCATTTAGTGTTACTTATGCACCAAAAGTTAAAAGCAGGTTGGCTAGACATTTGTACTGAAGAACAGCACCCTGGACCGTGAAAATGATGTGAAGCAGCCTTTGGGAAAGGATGGGAGGACAGCAGTCCTTCTCTGGCCACACTCATGTTTTCCAGAAACATGTAGTGGTCATACACCACCAGCACTACTGTGCTTGCTCTTAGTATCTGCAGCAACAAAACAGTGAGCTTTTTTGCACTGCATATGTTTTTTCTAGTATACTAGCTGCCTTCATCTTAACCAGACATTACTAGACACTATCTGGTTGTGTTTGAAGACAGTGATAGATTAGAAACAAGCAGGAAATGACTGTTCCAACAGGTCAACACTGCAGTGACAGAGACAATAACCAAGCCCCAATCCAAACCCCAAGGGAACAGCTCTGATAGTGCTCTGATGTGAAGATGCGATTTATACATTTCAGTCTGTGATTCTGATGACTTCATTACTGTAATATCTAGACTTGACACCCAATGTGGAAGGAAGCAACCAACTCTCATTTCTGCTTTCAATCTCTTTGTAACCGAGATGGGTATCATGTCACTCTTGCAGGAAAAATCTTGCTTAAAAGAAGACGTGTTTCACATTGAGTTTCTAGAAGACAGTAGCCACTCTGCCCCTTTTCAATAATGGGACTCTTGGTAGAAGATTGTTTTCCTACAGTTGGTGAAAGTTTCTATGCTGTCAGTTGCAGCAGTCCTGTCTATCATAGCTGTCAAAGTAGCTGAGAAACTCTCCAAGGCAGCATGCCTCTTGCTTTCTGAGGTCTTTATATTACCAAGGTATAAAATAAATCAACATACGTGTCCTGCCTCTACAATGCTGTTTCCTGTTTGCCAGCAAATTGATGCAAGAGATTCTCTATATGTGATGGAAGAACGAAATGAGGGCATCAGGGACTCTTTTCTGCAACAGTACAAAGATCAGCACTAAACAATCGTGTCTAAACCACTTCTGTTTTCTGACCCTGCTCTGCTTCTGTCCATGGAGAACACAATTAACTGTTGGCTGGATAATAATTTTAAGGCAAAGTCCTGACTTCAGCTCAGGGCCAGGCCAGCTCAACCGTCCCTTAAATGCATGCAATACTGCTGCTCTAACTAGATAAACCTCTCAAGATTTCCATGAATGATAGTAAAATTATGATTAAATGAGCAAATACGTTACCAAGATGAGAGCTGATCTGTGTAATAATGATCTGTCTGTCTCCAAGAGAGTGCAATAAGCACTAATTATGTTAGATTAAAACAGGTCTTTACAGCTACATTTTATAGCAAAGTTATAGGGCTAGGTAAGACATCAAAGGGCAATTAAATCCACCTTCTCTCTGGCTCCAAGTCATGTACAAGTATACTTAGTCCTCTTCACAGCAGATATTTCCCTAACTTGTCCATATTTTTTTTTTCAAAAGATGGAGGACTGTACAATTTCCTTAGGACAGGCATTAAATTGTTCCTTAAACACTGAGCTTGAAATGATCCCCAGTCATCATAACAGAATGTGGTCTTGAGAATTCTCTCAGTCCAGAACTGACTGCTGAAAACCTTTCCAAGATGCAGAGTCTCATTTCTCTGTGACAAATTACTGAGCAGCTCCATCAGCAAACACAGAGTGAGGAGAAACCCTGTCAATTCTCCAATGCTCCTTATTATGTTATGATACATGAACCTAACCTGTATTTTCATTGTAAAGCTGAAGACTGTGAAGATATCAGAGGAATACAGATAATAATAAAAACAGAGACTCCAACTCTTCAGTATTCTCTGTATTCTTCAGTATTTTCTTTTCACTTAATAATTTCATAAATGTAAAGTCTGTATACAGAATCTTACGATTAGTAAGAAGCAGAAGAGGAAAGAAAATCTAGACTCCATATGTATGGAGTATGTATTACATTACATTACATCCATATGTATTACATTACATATGTAATGAGAGTAAAAATCAGCTGGGCCATACAGGAGAATATCAAAATCCACACTCACTGATCATCTCTGGACATGCTTATAAGTCATGTCAACTCTCCAATATGCAATCCAAATTAGATTTGTGAGTTTTTCCAAAAGAAATGATTCTGTAGGCCTTTCAAAGGCCACCTGGGAACCAGAAAATGTGTTAACATTCCTGTAGAGGTCTGGGAAGCAGTTTGAGAACGTCTCTGTCACATTCATGCTGTTTTACCAGAATTTATAGTAAGAACTTCATCAATGTGACCTGTTTCACTAGCATTCATGAGTGAATTCAGATCAAATATTAAAGAGACATAACAACACCATAACACAGGTCAGATAAAATTACACTAGATAATTCTCAATCATGTGGTAAAGAGGAGCTCTGATGAACTATCAGATGCCTGCATCGAGAATGAAAAGTGTTCGCCTCCAGGTTTGTCTAAAAATAAGTGATTTTAACATGATTTTAACAATGACACTTAGAATGTGAGGTTTAACCTGTTGAAAGTTTAAATCAATTAGTTAGCTAACCTTTACTGCCAGCTTTATGAGCTGTGGCTGTAGCAATAAAATATATCCTTGTTTACCATTCTATGAATCGTGTCCAATATGTCTTATTTGAATCAAGTCACATTTGATCAAATGTTTGCTGTTCCAGTTTTGAGTGCTGATGTTAAATTAATGATTCACCTGAGTAAAACATCAACCACTTCTAAAAGGACCTGCTGTTTTCTGTTCTGGTTGGTTGACTTGTATACTCAGGAGTATAAAATCACTGTTCTGAATATCCAACCATGTTGTGCTTTTCTGTAGCACCCATCATAATTATGGTGGAAGGGCCAGATCCTGTCCTAAGGTTTCTTAGGCCAAAAGTGACAAGAAGGGGTCATCAAAGCTACTCTGTCAGAAGACTTAAGATTCCCCTAGCATAAAGTAGCACAAGTTGTTCTATAGGCTGCTCTACCGGCTCTACTGATATCCAGGCCAGCCCCAGTAGCATAGCTGTGTTTGGGAAAAAGGTGTGCCTAGAGGTCCAGGAGCTCCTGAAATCTCCTGGCAACAGATACATGCAAGAATAGACCCCCAGGCTGCTCTGGATAATTCTAAGACAGAAAAGGATTCTTGGAGGTCCCTGACATCAGAAAGAATAAAAATAGAATGTAGTCCAGCTTGCCCAGTGCTGTGAGAAGGCACAAGTATTTCAATGTCGGACATGAAAGTAGAAAGATCATAGAATCATAGAATCACCAGGTTGGAAGAGACCCACCGGATCATGGAGTCCAACCATTCCTATCAAACACTAAACCATGTCCCTCAGTGCCTCGTCCACCCGTGACTTAAACACCTCCAGGGAAGGTAACTCAACCACCTCCCTGGGTAACCTGTTCCAGTGCCCTGTGACCCTTTCCATGACAAATTTTTTCCTAATGTCCAGCCTAAACCTCCCCTGGCAGAGCTTGAGGCCATTCCCTCTTGTCCTGTCCCCTGTCACTTGGGAGAAGAGGCCAGCTCCCTCCTCTCTACAACCTCTTTTCAGGTAGTTGTAGAGAGCAATGAGGTCTCCCCTCAGCCTCCTCTTCTCCAGGCAAAAGATGGAGAGACCTTGAGCACTGGGTCACTTCCCTCTGGAGTATCTCTTTCAGGCCTAGTCCTTTGGCTTAGTCTCTTTTGCAACTGAAATATTACAGGAATTCTCTCATTTGAAGCTGCTCATTTTCACTCCAGACTAGCTCCCACAATCAATGCACCATGTTTATTAGAATTGAGTATGGATATTATTCTGCAGAACACTATGAATAGCCTCAGATAGTACCACGATAAGGCAGAACATCAGAAAAAACACAGACAAGCAGTTAGGAAAAAATGGCAATGCTGAAAGCAGCTTTATATTTCTTTCTTTTGTGGGTATATGAAAAAATGTCTACATGTATGCAAGAGACATAGGCACCCACTTCAAAGGCTCCAGCTTCTGGGTCCTCCGTGTTAGAGTTCATTGCATTGTTTTCCTAAGTATGGCATTTTGTCTTCAAAAATTTAGCTAAGAAAAATTTTTTAAAAAAAAGCTGCTCCACTTACATTCCAATCTATAGTAACAAAGAAAGGGTGACGTTTAATTTCTTCCACTCCATCGAATCCAGCACCTGATAAAAGAATAAAAACATCCAAATAAAGTCAGGCTTAGAAGAGTGCTACATGACATCACTTCTCCAGCCTTCCTCCCCATCCCCTCTTTTCTTCTGACATAGACATCTAAACATTTCTACTCTAGAAACCTGAAACAATGCAACTGCCATAACAATACAAGCTACCATAAATGCAGACAACAGCACTTGATTAATGAACATCTGATGGTTGAGGGTTTTTCACTTTTCTCTAAGTGAGAGTGGTGCTGAATAGCTGCTCTTTCCAGGCTTCAGATGAGATATGGAATTTCAGCTGCAGCAGTGCACACACCAAGGAGGCCATGAGAGGCTGTGAGATATGCTGATGCTATGGCAAGGTAAACCAGGGTTTTAGGTTCCCCCACTTCAAATGAAGTTTTCAAATTTGTGTAAGTAACAAAATAATCACTCTCAGTAGTATGTCTCCTTCACTCCTAAAGTTGTGTTACATTACTGTATAGGAAATTTAGGGAAACTCTTTTGAGAGCTGGTAGTGAATCTAATTCCTTCTTTACTTTTGCCTCCTGTTTTTATGGAAGACTGCTTTTTTCTACTCCTTTAGTTTCATCTACTTGCCTCAGTGCTATCACAAAAACCAACAGGTGCTCAGTAATAGTTGTTCAACTGTCAGATACAACCTAGCATGCCCTTTTGAGGGTTGATTTTGACTTTATTAATAGCACCTTTCATTCTCCTGAAGGAGAAATAAGGTTTGGAAGCAAAGGCTAGGATGCTGAGCAGTCTTCATTCCCAAAAGGACTTAGGATTCATAAGTACCTTGCAAAAGGCTCTCAGCACCTCAGAGAACTTAGCTTTTATATGCAGTATTTGTACTTTTTGAAGATCAATGTTACAAGTAGTTTTAGAAAGCTCTTGTCAACTCAAACTTTTGTAAAACATGACATCTGCTCTCCTTGTGTACAAGACATGGTTGCCAAAAAGCACTGATTAGGAATGGCTTCCTACAGCCTGCTTAACATTCACTGATGAATAGATATGAAAAGCAAAACACTTTGTGAACTTAACATCCAGGACTGTCTGTCAGGTCTGCTGCATAATGACACAAGAGGAATGTTCTTCTGATTGTTCCCCCATCCTGGTAATCTTACAGTATAGACAAACCTAAGTGATGCACATGAGGATAAACAATCCTGGCCTGCCACACAAAATATTGCTTTTTTGAATGCATAGTCTGAAGTCTGCACTGGATGCCCTTAGCAGATTCATTCGGATTTCAGTAATGCCAAAAGAAACAGGAAACCAACACACTTACTCTGAAAAGAATTACGGTAAGCTACTCTTCAGAGAAGAAATATCCATGAAAAAAAGGTCTTGGGTACATTGGTGGTGACTAGAAACTTTGTAATATACAGTAGTTGCTTATTACTACATAAGGATGAAACACAAGTCCAAACTGATTTCAAAGGACTGGGATAAATGCTACGGACATTGTAAGCTACTAGTAACCATCCCTAGACTGAGAATAACTGCTGATGTATTCAATCTTCTCTACTCTGTCCTTTCCTCACTGTTTCCCTTTACCCTCTTTTGTACATTATATTATTGGGAACAACCTGCCTTTTTCAGATGCTCTATCTGAAAGCCACATTTTTTTGCTACTGTTCTTTTTTTCCACACAAACTCTGATCACAGAACCAAGGAAAAAGCCCACCCATAGCTACTACTCTTAGTATAGGACTGGAATGCACAGTAAGGAATGCAGCACGCTGTTGACACAGGCATTTGTTTTAAAAATAGGCATTTTCCATTTGGGGCCATCTCAGAGCTCTGGTGCAGAAAGAATACACTGTTAGCAGTGACAGGGCATGACTCCATCAGCTTAACGTGTTAAAGAGATTTAGTATGGTACTAGCATAATTTTGCAAAGAGTGAAGGACGTCCAGTTCCTAGCAGCCAATTTTACACCGTGAAGAAGATTTATTGCTTCCCACAGTTTTTATTCCCTGATCTTTTCTGCCATAAGACCTGCTGGCATGGCCCATGGCTCCTGCTTGGGCTGTACCCTGTGACTGCAGAGAGCAGTGAGTAGCTTGGTCCTCTCTGCTGGAAGAGTGAAGTGGCCCAAGGTTGTGTTCAGGGACATCTCTGATAGCTCAGAGGGACAACTCTGAAGCTGCTGCATAAGTTCATGGGAGAGGTAAGGCACCAGTGCTTATGGTAGAGTCACTCTGGATTTCTCAGTGTGCTTCAGTCATTCATCTACCACCTGCAAATCTAAAGTAGTACGGGAATGAGACGTGCTTTCATGGTGAAAAGAGAAGCATTGGAAATTTCTTAGCATAGAGATGCATATTTAGGTGCCTGCTGAATTGCAGCACACGGCGGCACCCCACATCACCACAAAATTTTCACCTTCCTCTAGGTTTCTGGTTGGTTTTTTTTAGCTTCACTTTAACTTCAATTTAGTAATCAAACCTATCTGTAAAGAAAAGTGAGCATAATCCAACCTACTGCCTGGAGATATAGCTACATTCTATCCAGTACCAGAAGGGGCCATGAAGATAAGTAATGCTTTAAGATCAAATTGCCAGTTTAAACACATTATTGAGTGCAAGAATTTATATAAAGGTAGCCTCATGTTAATAAGCAAGAACTTGATTATCTAAGATTGTTTTATGCCTGTAACAAAAGTGTCTGCAAGCAATAACAGTTGAATATTTTATTTGTAATCAGTTTTGATTGTTGAATCACTATGCATAATGTGAGCCTTGAAATATATTAAGGGCAAAAAGCTAGACCTATGAAATTTGAAAGTCAATCATTTGGATATCCAAAATGAGCAGGAAGAATTTCCAGATTTTTTGTTTCAGATAATAAAGTTTCACTGTCTCCACAGTTTCAGAATCTTTTTAGTGGGCTATATTTTTTTTTTGAAATGTGTTGCTACTTAACATTGTAAAAACTTGAAAACTAAAGTTTTCTATGTGCCAAAGAAGAATGTATCTTCTCTGAGGACATGGGATTAGGGAAGTAATAACTATTCATTTGGCTTTCACTCTGAATCTACTGACACATGCTTTTACTCTATACTTTCTTGGCCAAGATTCTCAACTATAAGGATTCCGGAACCTCTATATTGCTCAACATTGTAAAGAGTTTTTTAAATGCTCTTTACATTCATTTACCTACCTGAGCAGATCCAGACCTTAGGGCAAGAAAGAGTTAGTCATTTGCCTCAGTTGTTGCCAATGTAATGAACCTTCATCATAAAATTTAGTTTTGGTGATGCTTATTTGTTATTTGCATGCCAATGGAAGGAAGTCTTTCTATTCCTTAAAAAACTTATCCTAAAGCATTAGTATTGGCACCAGACTTTAAAAAAAGCAGGTAAAATAGACTACTAAATTCCTTCTCTGCCTTGTATAAGCATCTTCCTTCAACTCTAATATTTTTTCCATTAATAATCCAAAGCTACAAAACAAAGTTTCAAAGAAAATTTTAGAATACATCATCAATACTTACTTTTCTTTGTTAAGATATCAAGAGCAAATGGAAAAAAAGCAAGATGGTAGTCAGTATAAAATCTTACATCTTGCCAATGTTAAAAACTCTTTAGAACTAAATAAAAACACTTCCCAGATCAGCAAACTTCTGAAACAATGGCTGAAAAGAAGTGTTTGATCCATAATTTGGTTCATTTATTTTAGCAGGTGTTATTACATTTCCAAAGATTTTTCAAAACAGGATGTCTAAGGCTACTTTTCTTTCAGACTATTATTCCTTTCCAAGAAAAAGCTAAAATCTACAAAGTTGAAGCAGTACTTTTATCTACTGACTTCTGTTCAGTATTTAGGCCAACTATTTAAGTATTTCTTTTTTCATTGACAACAAATCTGTTTTCATCATCCTTCATGCTGATTCTCAATCAGTTAAAGCAGAAAGAGCCTTCAGAAGCTTTCCACTGCTATCCCTGCAATGTTAAGATCTATTTTTCTGCTACTCTTTTAGATTTTATTTCTTTGTGTGTTTGTTTTAGAAATGTTGTCTTCTTTTTTTCCAGCCTCCCCAGGATTTCAGCAAACCTCAGGTTTAAAACATCGACCCTTAGCAATTCCCCATTATTAAAAGGGAGACAAGACAGAACGGTCATGGCTAAAATTAAGAATTTTTGCTTATTTTAGTGTGCAGATTTTTATTTAAGGATCAGTATCCAGCAACTCCCACTGGCTTCATTAGAGCCCCATTTTGGATGGATAGCAGCTTATGGGAAAATGAACAAATCAGAACAAAACTAAAAGACAAAGACATGGAGGAAACTGTAGAAAGGAACAGAGGAATGGAGCAGGAAACAGTTTATATTTGCTGCAGCATCTTATTTTTCTGAATGTAGCTTAAACCTAGAAATCCCAGTTTTCTCTAATGTCATGCAAATTTCTTGAAAGCAATTGAAACCTGCTAAGAAAGTGTGGGTTTGCATGTTTTTCTCTACAGCATATTAATGTACAAGAGATGCTATTTAGGTCAAGAGGTAAAATCTACGGAAGGGCATTCTGCCCATGGGCTGTGCGGGTGTCCCCACCATGAGGAGAGGGGCCACAGTAGTGTGCCCCATCCCAGCCATCACTGCAGGAGATCAGGTTGTCCCCTGGTCAAGGATCAAGGGCTCTTGACTCCTCTCACCACTGGTCGTATTAAGAGGCAGCCTGCTCTATACTGTCCTTGTCTGCAGGAGCAAGGCTGTCTTGGAAAACAACTGAGCCACTGTGTTTGACCTCTGTGTGAGGTGTGGGCTCTGGCTGAGTTTTTGCAGCCAGGCAGAAAACATCCATTCACCTAAAATTTGACAGTCTGACAGTGCTCTGTATAAAGCAGAGGGCTGGAGCAGTCTACACACTGCCCTGCTGAAGCAAGGGACAGGCCTACTAGACCATGAAGAGGTCAAACAGAAGCTAAAGGCCACAGAGCAAAGTGTCCATTTTAACACCTATGCGTGCACACCCACGTGTGCCTATTAGAAACTGCAGGAACCAACCCTCAAGGCAGAGGGTGATGGATGTGGGTTGTCAAGTATTTTGTGCTCTTGCCTATCTGGCCAAAAATGCTGTGACTGCTCTGCAGAGGACCAAAAGCACTACACTGCAGAACTTCCACAGCATCACCTCCACCAACCATTTGAGAAGAGAGTATGGGTACTGCAAAAAGGAAAGAAAAGAAACTTTCTTGCATTTCTTGTTCATTCCACATCTCAGAACAAACTATTTAAGTGATTTAGGTTTTTGCTTTTAACTTTACATCTGCAATCTGAAATAATCCTACGAGTGTAAAAATTTGCAAGACTGAACAGCAGATTGCTTTTTGCAAGTCATAGAATCACAGAATCAACAGGTTGGAAAAGACCTCTTGGATCATTGAGTCCAATCATTTCTATCTGCCAATAAACCATGTCCCTGAGCACCGAATCTACCCCTCTTTTAAATACCTCCAGGAATGGTGACTCAACCACCTAAGTCTCAATATTTAATCACTCTACGTCACTCTTTGAATGACAAGTCATTTATTAGCTGTCAAAACTCAACATGGGCAGCAATGACAGTCAACAACATATTGAAATATGAGCCATCAGTGTTCTTGTGATCCAGTTTACAGAATTAAAGGATTAAATTCCTGCTCCTAAGGTCACAAAAAAGAAACCAATGGAGGTATAAAGGAAAGGTTTTATCCCTTTCCTTTAACAGTAAATTCTTCCCTCATTCACCCAATATGCAGTAATATGAAGAAAAAAGAAAACTCCAATTTTTTTTCACAGAACCAGATAAGATTTTTAAATGAAAAACATGAATTCAGTGCTATTGTCTTCATATCATTCACTTGACAAGTAAACGTGACTGTTCTTATTTATCCACATAAAAAATAAAGACCAAATGTGCAATGAAGACCAAATGTGCAATGAAAATCATCCACTAGGCATTGTCCTTGGCCTTGTCAAATGCAATGAATTCCCTAATAAAACTCCCAAGCAAAAATACAGGTGACATAAGATACATGATCCAATATATCTTTCTAGTTTATCACAATTTAAACAGGATTATTAACAAAGAGTGAAAATACATTAATAAGAAATAAAATACTACATTTAAGGTAACAAAGAAGAGAGCCTATGGTGAAAATATTCCCAGCCAACAGAATAAGACATCACTGAAATATATTTGAGAATGGGAGAGAAAAATTCTACTCCTTTGTTCTCCTCATGTCAAACTTGCAACTAAATTATACAGAATACAAACAGTACCTGTTTCTCAGTTGCCTGTATTATCAAATTCAGCAGTTATCTTAAATCCTTCATAAATGCTGGTAGTTTACTCTCCCTTGTCACAGAAAAAATAAAATACAAGCTAATATAATGGTTTAGATTCCAATGATCTGTCTGTACTCTGCAAATTTCTCTAACAACACTCAAGGTTAGGTGCACCCAGGGAAGAAATGCAAAGTGCTATGTAATGAAGAGGGTAACTATCAGGAAAGATGCACTGAAAGAAATAATCAACACTTGACAAGACAGAGCACAAAAACCAAATGTTCCAATCAAATACACACGCATACCTAATCTGTTGGAAGGGTTTCTTTTGAAGAGGGCTCGAAGCAGGCTCTGGGCTTCTGTGCTCAAGAACTGCGGCATTCCCAGCTTGGCTCTGAAAGAACACAACACTTGAAAAGAAAATAGATTTTTCAAAATTTTTTTCCACCCCACTGTAGTTTAAAAAGTGGAATTGTAATAGTTAGGATGGACAAACACATGAAATTGGTGACCAAAGCTACCTAAGAATAATGCAATACAGAGCAAGGACCTCAATCTCACTCTGTTAAAGCTGAAGTAGATTTTACTACTGGCTTCACTAGAGGTAGAGTAGATGTAATGAATCTCATACCTTTTTCAACCAAAACAGATCCTTCTCCTAAACAAATTTTTTTCACTTTTTTAGGTTGCTGGAAAAAATTTAGGACTCAAGAGAAATTTAAACAACCAACCAAAACTCCATGAAAGTAATTATGCTAAACCACATGTTGATTAAAGAGAATTAAACTTTTTCCTTGGCCGTTCACTGCTACAGAGAAAAAAACCCTGAATATTGAGCAAATATAAGCTTCAAGTACTTATGTCTGCACCTAATGTTAAATGAATGTGAAATCTGCAAAGGAAGAGATTTAAAACTTGGCAGCAACAAAGTATAAGTTGTCCTGTAGACCATTCCCACTTCTTTGTGGACAATGGCATTCTTCATTATTGAAACTAAGATACTTTTCTTTTGTAAGGCCCTCTCAGTCATTCACTTCTTACTATTTATTCTGAAGGCAATTTCAGAGACACGTGCAGATGTCAGCTGTGCATGCATTAGCAAATTAATGCCTTACATAGCTTGGAAAAATGCATTATGCACACTATTATTCTCTATCCTCCATATACTTGGGGCAATAGGCTGCCTGCAGGGTAGAGTTAACTGATGGTCTGAAGAACGAAGTGGTTTCAGTACTCACTTGAGAATGAGCGCCATTGTCTCCTTTCTGTCTTTTCCTTGGAAGGGTAACGATCCTGTCAGCATCTCAAACTGTTCAGTAACAACAAAAAGGTAAATGAAATGAGTGTTGAGAAAGTCTGCATAGCTGAAACACGCCACACCCACCTTCTATTTCCAACACAACTGAAAACCTGAGGAAAAGAAATGGTCCAATAAGCTGTACTTCAGAAAAACATGACATAGCAATTCTGTATTACGCATAACTTGACTGTTTTGTTCAAGAGTCTTGTTACAAACTGTTTACACTGATACTTGAGGTCAAGTTTAGGTATGTTTGGAAAGAAGTATCATATAGGCTGTTACCTTCAGCATCTGTTTTATGGCCAACGATGGAGATGAGACACTTGGCTGGAGGGACCCTTAGTCTGAATGGGTACGTCTGTTCTTAGGTTTATGGCGTGTACCATGGTGCAAAAAAAGTGAGTTAAATGTACCACTCATCCTTTTAGATTGAGTTGAACCACCTTTTCCATTGTGTATTTGCACCGCTTAGAGATGCCACTGCCATAGTTTGCAGGAGAAACACACATAAGTCCCACGTTCTCAAGACATCTGAGTGTGCTTTTTTTCTTTCCCACTTCCACCCCCACTCCTGGCTGTATTCAGTAATGAATTTTACAAGTGTCACATTTAACTAGACCCAAATCTCAAAGCAAAAGTCAGCAATCATCATGAATTATTTGCCTGACTCAGACATGAAAACATCAATCAGTTATGGTTCCTTTGAAACAGATTAGTGCTTTCAGTAAATTTGACAAGATTTTCACATTTGTAACACTGTATCTCTTCCCCCAAACCCAGCCAAAGAAGCCTAGCTAATATGAATTTGATACCTGATCTCTCACACAGCTCTTGCCATAGCGTTTCATGGGGGCATGACTGTCAGCTGGTTCCTCTGACTAAGGCATGATGAAGGTTATGCATCACCAAACACAAAGACACCAAGAATGTAATTCATGCCAGGTATAAAGGAGGACAGTGTCCACTGTGGGGAAGGAGCACTGTTACTTGCTCAAGTCTGTGACTCAGGCTTTGGATCTCTTCTTCTATAAGTAATACCTACTAATTAATATGCATTGCTATAATTACGTGCCTATTAAGCCTGGACAGACTCTGCAACCCTGATGTCATTTTTGTCCCTTATCACACAAGTAGCTTTACTGCTCTAAGGAAGCATTTTGTGCAAAAAAAATGATCCTTTCATTATCAAAACCTGTGTTGAACTGCCCCACAGCCTGACCTTCCCTTTTCCTGGGCTAAATAAAGCCACGCCATATGAAAAATGTAAGAAAACTGTAGCCATAGAACTGTTATGCTGGTCTGGTGAGGAGGGCAGTAGCGAGGTTCAGAAGCACCAGAGAACTAATTGACTATAATGAATTGGAGGGATAATCTGCATTAATAACAAAGCAATAAACACAGTAGAAACAAGGAATAAAACACTACCTAAAAGTGTGCACAGCTGACAAATATAAACAAGATTAGAAAAATACAAGTGTCTTAATTCCTGCTTGGTCTGTGTTCTAAAGAGTTTATGGTCAGGGTAAGTACCTAATGTTCACTTATACTTGTTCATGTTCCTTTGTTGTTATAATAATTTAATCTAACAGCACCAACAATGACTGGTACAGCTCATTTATTTTGGCAGATATGGTCTTGATGCTACTGATGCAAATAAAACAGATAAAAGGGACTGCTTTGTCAGTGATTACATGAGAAGACAACGACTGCAGATCATACCCACCACAATATCACAGAAAGATCTATAAAAGCAGCCCATAAATAGGGGCCAAGGAACCCAAAGGCAAGAAATTCAGATGTAGTGTCCAAGAGGGAAGGAAGGAAGTTTAAATTACGGGAGGGAACAGGGGAAGTGACCATCGTGGAGGCTACAGGGTATGTTTACAGCACTTACTGTAATCACTAGAACTTTGTTACCACATGTCTCCAATTACACAGGTCTAATGGTAAGATTAATCCAGATTCAGAAGAAATGCGCTTAACATGAATTTTTTAAGTGAAAGACAGCTACATATGTTAAATGTACCAGAGCTTTTCACTTCAATGAACTCAGCTAAGCAGTAGCTGGAAGAAAACATTGGTTTCTTAATCAAAATTCTGATTTAATCTGTTGAAGGTTAAAATGAAATGACAAGACTGAAGAAAAAAATAGATTGAAACAGTTTGTCTCATCAGTTAAAGCTACTGCATTACTGCACAACAACCTGGTTTTGTGCATATTTAAAAAAACAAACAAACAAACAAAAAAATCTTGCTAAACCTAAACATGCATACAGAAGTGAGCACTTGTTCTTAATGCCCTTGCACACAAATACAGAGTTGTGTGGGTCACAGCAGATTGACAAGAAGCTGAGCCTAGGTGTGAAGAAACTCTAGGATTTTAGACTAGTAAAACAGACCCTATAGTTCTGCTGGGAGACTCAGTTTTCACCCTCCCCACTTCCCCGTCTTTATAAACCCATCTGTTTGTTCCTTGTCTCCCTATGATTTGCTTCCTGGCTGTTCTGGAAGGCCACCTTTTGCTAGCCAGTATTTTAGAAGGCTGTGCCTCCCTCCAACTTTGACTTCCTTTAAGTACCAATATTCAGCAAGAAAGTTAAATAGCATCCTGGCTTGGATCAGAAACGGCATGACCAGCAGGTCCAGGGAGGTTATTCTTCCTCTGTACTCAGCACTGGTGAGACCGCTCCTTGAATCCTGTGTTCAGTTCTGGGCCTCTCACCATAAGAAGGATGTTGAGGCTCTGGAGTGAGTCCAGAGAAGAGCAACAAAGCTGGTGAAGGGTCTNGGCATGGTTTAGTGTTTGATAGGAATGGTTGGACTTGATGATTCAGTGTGTCTCTTCCAACCTGGTTATTCTATGATAAATATTCCCTGTTTTGGTACAGCTGCCTATTAAGAAGACCACAGAATTAAAGCTCGATGAGAAGGAGCCTCTGGAGTTACCTAATCCAGGCCCCTGCTTAGGTCTTGATGTATTTTGCAGTGCTTCCTTTCTCTAGCTTTCACGACAATCTCCAGTTTTGGTATGCAAAACACCATCATTTATACCCCAGAAGATAGAGATGGCCCTTGGGAAAGAGGGTCACAATTCCTGAAGGAATGGATTCAAGAAGTGACTGTTGGCAGGTTATTGAGGAAGACAATGAATGAGAAAACTCCCACAGCCCACGGTAATTGCCAGGTGAACCTTCTTAACAGATGGAAGACAACAGATTGTGCAAATTACTTCAGCCTGAGTCTACTGATAAAATAAAAGATTACAAAGAAACTTCATACTACTCAGTTTTGGAGAGCAGATAGATGCACGCTCCTCAGAATGGCTGGGTTGCCCTGTCAACAATCCCAGCAATTTTCCTGGTAGCTGGAAGCTAGTCAGCCACTCAGTTTTACCATTTGTAAAATACATTAAGTATTTCCCATTAATTGGCAGGTGTGAACCACACTGAATCAGTGTTTGTAAAGGGTTTGAATACCTTCATGTAGCAGGTAGTGTAAACTTTCAAAATAGTATTCATGAAGACCATCTCTTGCACTGGGAATGAAACACGTGTTATGATGGGATTTTATAGAAGATCGTATTACTTTGATGTCTTGAATTGATTTTTCCAATGCTACCATACAGTTACTACAAAATTGCTACAGAGCTGACTACTTTGTCTTGACACCAAAAGGATATTTTCTTGTCTTGTGAAAACTTCACTAGTTACACTTCCACTACATTGCTGAGAAATATGAACACATTTCTAAACACATTTCTTTTTATTTGGGTCTGCCTACTGAGGCACCACATCTCTTCTTTCTCAAATTATGCTCTCTGGTTAAATTGGGCTCAAAGGTGTGCAGCGTTTTTTTTTCCTCCAAACTGAAGCAGGTAGATCTTCCATGAGGTCTGTAGCCTTGTAAATCAGCTGGTATGATGAAATACAAAATGACTTCTTTGAGAGGCCTTCCAAGTGATATGTGCATGTTACGTCATGCAGAGTAGTTGATCTGGGATTCAGAGATAACAGTGTGGGCATCAAGGCTCCATTGGATAACTGAAAAGGCAGTAGTAATATACACAACTCTTTAACAATTTAAGTCAATCACTTGTTCATGAGATCTCTTGATGCAAAGCTTTTGTAGAATATGTCCTGCCTAAAATCTCCAGTGCAATGAGTAGGATGCAGGAAGGCAGAAAACAAGATCTGTCTGATAGTGATAGTTCACACAAACTCGTCAGCACAAAATTTTAATTTGGTCTCAGCAGTCATCATCACATACTAAATAAGAGGCAGCTACTGTCCTCTGGAATGATTTGGAAAGGGTAAATTTCAAGATTTGTATAACTATACCTGTTGACACATACTAAGCCACCACAAAGCATTTCAAAAAAACTGAACAGTAGATGAAAAAAGCAGATAACAGTTTCAAGTTCTGTGGCCTGTGTCAAAGACATAGCTAGTGGTATATGAAATTTTACTGTTGATGCTAGACCCTCCACTGATCAATAATTTATAAAATAATTAATAAAATAATTAATTAATAAGTCAAGATCAGAATTTAGCCTTTTTCAGACAAGTTTGTTTTGATACTAGTAATCACAGCTTGCCATAATTAAGGTTGTCTTAAAGGATCATTCAGTTTGATTCTAGCTTGTGCCCTGGTCAATACAGGTCATCAAGGAGCTGCTAACACAACAGGACCCTTCAAACTGTAGGATTAGTCTTTCTTCACAGAGCAAAGATAGTTTGGTTGCTCTTCTGATGGCTAAGTTACAGGCCATTTTATCACTACCTGCCTAATGTTTCCTATTTTGATCAAAATTTTAGGTATGAAAATTAAACTATTGTAATCACTTCCTTTCAGTCTATGCATATTCCTCCAACTGGCATATTTTCTTTGTGTATTCACATCATACTGCAAATCACTTAAGAGAGAGTGCTAATAAATCATTTGGATACCATTTAATTCTATTCACTTTTTTAGAAGTAGCAGAAAAAAAGCTTTCCTAATAGAACATACAAGTGACAGACCAGGAAAAGCCAGTGAAAACCAGCATCAGAAAATCCTCCTGCACTATTAATGTATGGAAAAATCCTTTTTATTCCACAAACAGTTAAATGTTAAAAATGAAAAATGACTGAACTGATTAGAGCAACTTTTCTCTAAGATGTCTGGTAGCACTCAAAAGCTTAAAGCATTGGCTTATTGTTAAAATATTTTACTCTCTTTAACATCTCTCCCTTTATATGAATTCGTATTTTTCCTAATTCTAATACATTGAATCCCTGGGGTTGAAAAGAGAGGGGGAGGAAAAAAGAAAAAAAGAATTCCTATCAAAAATCAAGGGGAAAGGAGACAAGTTCATTAACAAGTGAAAGAAAAACAATTTATAGACAAAATACACCATCATTTAACTGGAGACAGATAGTGAGAAGGTACAGCTATTCTCCAGTACTAAATATATAATAAAAAATCTAAAAGATTGATACATATTTATTACATGAGGCATAATCTATTGTTTTTTCTGAATAAACAGTTCAGAAATGCAGAGCATCAATGAACAGATTAGTGGGTAAAGGAGATAAGGATGTTCCACACCTTTTAAATTCAGTTGATAAATTTTCATAGTTACTTAGATTAACTGCTGTTGAACAGCTAGATCAGTGATGTAGCACCCCCCATCGCAAATTTTCATTAGTTTTCAGATTGCTTCCTATCCTTACCTCCTTTGATGCCAGAAGTTCTCTACTAAGGGTAAAGAAAATTTAGATATACTCTATGGATTGTGGTATGTAGTGTAATAAATTGCTACCTAAAATAGAATCATAGAATCATTTGGGTTGGAAGAGACCTTGAAGATCATCTAGTTCCAACCCCCCTGCCATGGGCAGGGACACCTCCTGCTAGCCCAGGCTGCCCAAGGTCCCATCCAACCTGCCCTTGAACACCTCCAGGGACAGGGCAGCCGCAGCTTCCTTGGGCAACCTGTGCCAGTGCCTCATCACTCTCATAGTGAAGAATTTCTTCCTTATATCAAGCCTAAATCTGCCTCTCTCCAGTTTATACCCTTTATGGTTTCCATACCACAAGAAATGGAGCTGTATTAGAGGAGCACATTACTATGCTAACTTATACTTCTGCCTTAGTTCTACAGGGGAGCCATGGTGAGGTACAATTTGAGCCATGGCTGCAGTGCTTCACTGTGTTCCAGTGCATGTTAATGCCCATGCACTAAGCACTTGGGTAAACCTTCAGCTTGCATACTTCAGCAGGGAGCAGCAGCATCTTTGTTATCTGAACATATTCCTGTGAGAGTAACAAATGCATGTGTCTGGGCTCAAGATACAGCATTATGCTTGACAAAACAACACTGAGATTAACTGTTTCAAAAACCTGTAGTGTTCATATAGCTTTTAAAAAATCACAGTGTCACAAAACAACTTCTCCTTGATCCTTTGTCCTCCTCAGCAACAATGGCATCACAGTCTGGAGAGGCTAGATGGGTGGAGGAGGGAGCAGGTTACCACCTAGACACCTAGTTTTAGATGGCTGGTGTAAGGAGGGTCCAATACCTGTCTGAAAAACTTTCCTGACACTGCATCCCAGTACTGAATACTGCAGCACTCAGGAGGATGTTACTGGATCCTTCCGATAAACCAAGCAGCTCCACTGTAGTCAGATATCTCTCACGGAGCTCTCCTTGTAAAGTGTTTTCCAGGTCCTCACTTAAGCAGTTGGGAGCTTTCTTTTACTTCCAGGTTAACTACATTTCATGATGAGTTTATTCCTACCTGCATATAGGGCAAAGTTACTCTTTAGCTGAAACTGCTCCTTTCGCTCTACTGTTTTTCCCTGTGATATATTCATAGAAGGCAATGGGTACTACACCATCTATGGACAACTGCTGCACTAATAAGCATCTTTCAATTAATGGATTTCCTCTGCAACACTGTATCAAACACTTTATTATAATGGAGGAACATGAGATCAATTAATTTACTTTGTTTAGAAAAAGATGGCTATCTTATCAAGTAAAATGTCAGGTTAATCTAACACGACTCATTTTTGGTAAATTCATGTTGCATTTTAACTAACTTTTCATTGATCTTCATGTATTAAAAAAAAAAAGAATTAGCACAGTGTAGAATATTGATTCCATTTAAACTACCTCCAGAAAATCTTGCAGGATTCTTAAAGGTTAAGCATCAGTAGGGAAAAAATTACAATTTTTGTGTAGTTAATCCAATGCAAAGACACATACTAAAAAGATGAATTCCTAATTATTCCTCTGTGCCAACTGATACATTTGTGTCTGTCTCTGGTTATTTCCCTCCTGTAAAGACCAGCCATTTAAAAACTGCTTCACATCTAATATTTTAAAACCAGCTTCAGCGTGCACCTAGGACAAAGCAAACATCCTAAAGCAGTCATAATCAAGACACAGAAAAATGGTACAGAAGAAGAAAGGAAAATAGCATGGTGACCATACATTTTACTCTTCCCACACAGAGAAAAGAGAGTTTTTGAGTGACAGTCTCTCATCAGCTATTAAGACTACAGGAAATTCACCATCAGTCCAAAATCTACTTGAATCTCAGTAGTTGAACAAGAGTCAGCAATGCTGATGTGTAGAAGACAGATGAATGGCAAAAGAACCACTGAGATCCTGGGAAACATTCGGAGTGCCCTCTAAAATATATCCTAAAATATTTTGCAGAAAAAAGGAGTAAATTTCTACATTTCTCTAAGGGAATGCCCCTAACATGAAAATTGCTGCTTAGGGAATTGTTTCTTAACAGGAACTGTGTTAGAAACTAAGCAGATGTTTCTTCTGAAAGGGCTTGTGCTCTTCTCAGCCTGCCCTGTTTCTATGCAGCAGAAATATTAATGTCTCATGGTAACCAAGCCAGACAGCAAACTACTGTGTAAAGGAAAGGAAACAATCTGGGGCAAAATTCTATCTTGCATACTGCTGTTTCGCTATTGCTGATGCAATGAAAATGATCAAGCAATCATTACACATTTACTTTTCTATCAACTGCTGAAGTAGTACTTTTTATCTGAGGGATCTGATCACTCTTACAGCCACCCCATAAACAAACACAACTTTTCCATTACCATGAGTACACCAAAAGACCACCAGTCAGCACTCTGTGTGTGTCCTCGTCGGTTTACCACCTCTGGGGCCATATACTCTATCGTCCCACAGAAAGAATATGCTCTCTTGTCATGGTCAATGGCTTCTTTACTCAATCCAAAATCTAAATAAATGAAAACAAATAAGACTTGTCAGGTCTATTAGAAATGATTCTTCCACTTTTGCTCTCTTCGGCTGTTCATATAAAACTAACCAACCAACCAATGAAGCACCCTTCTGTCTGGGTGCAGAAAGGTCACAGGCACATGCACGCTAAAGCCCTGCCTACATCAAGTGCCTGGTTAGCATTATTTAATGCGTTCTGAAAGTAGGTGTATTATTTTCTCTGCTCAGAATGCCATTCTGGCCCAAAGCAGAAGAGGGAAATAAGCAGAAATATACAGTACAGGCTTGGTGAAGACAATGTTGGTAAAGATTCTCACTCAGAATAATAACCAAAGCATTAGGAGTAATAAACCCAGATGGACACCAGTGAAAAAGACTGATAGACAGCACCTCCAGCAAATGGAGGAGAAAAGGGATGTCCTTCCAAGTGTCTTCTGCACAGTTATAATTTAGATAATTTAATCTGGTGTAGACAGTTGTACTGGAAGCATTCCTTTATCCACAGTGGTAGGCAGCTAAGCCTTCGTGTTTCACATCAGTCAGGAGTATAGTTTCACCGAGAAAACGCCATATTTCTCTACCTGCTGTGAAGCACGGGTGCTTGATGAATTGCCAGAGAAGGGAAACCCAACATTCAACGTCTTTCCATGCAAAATCAAGATGCATGAAACTTAACTGCAGAAGGCCCCCTCTCCCCCAAGTTTGTAGACATTGTTTCCTGTTCCTCACATACCTGTTATCTTAATGTGGCCCTCTTCATCAAGAAGAATGCTGTAAAGTGAAAAAGGAAATATTCTTTCATTAGGCAGCCACAGAATACAATTAAGAAATATGAATAAAACATGTTTAATACGGATAAGGAGATATGCAAGACTCAAAGACATGTAAACAAACTCCCAGTGCATTATATGCCTCCAGAGAAAAAAAAGAAAAAGATCTTCAGAGGGCTGTCTAATTTCATGTCTGAAGCATGCACGGCCTGTGGCAATTGCACAGGGAGCCGCCTCCTTACTCTACAGTATACTCAGGGCAGGCATACAAACTGAGCTCAGAAAGAACATAGTGTTCAAATCCAACAAAGGCAGCAGGAGGAGTGACAGGTTTTCTGCTCTCTTCATAATAATAGAGGCAAGCACACAAATAAATAGAGCTTGGGTTCACTGGACATAAAAATAAGTCCAAAAGTATACATGATCATGCTGAAGTAATAAGTGATTGTAGAGCATAATGACTAGTCACAGCCTAACTGCACAGATCTCTCGGCCCCTGCTAATTTATTCTGTCTGGAAGCATAAATGAAAACTCAGCCTGGAAGCCAAGTTCAAGTATTCTCATGTTTGCCACCTGCCAACATATTTCATTCTCGCAAAGGCACTCCAATATTTCCAGGACAAAAATGACTGTAGTTCATAAAAAACATTTTTAGTTTTTATGGAAACAAGAAGAAATGTTGAAACTAAAAAATAATGACTTTCTGGTGACTTTTCTGCCTATAAATACTGACACAGTAATGAGGATAGTGTTTCTTCAGTTCTAGTTAGGCCCAGTATCTTTCTCTTTTCAAGATGCTTTAGCAAAGTGTCAGCTATTTTTATATATCCTTTCTCTTAGAGAGTGATTTTAATCCAATTATTCCAAAAGAACATAAGATGGAAGTAAACAAACAACTTGGTCTATACTTTTGTGAAAGGTTATCTCTGTAGTGAAACATAATTGAAAAGAGATGATCTCCTGTCATTTTTTTATGTGTTAACAGACTGTTATTGTGTAATTCATCAAAGGCCAGCATCTGAGTCACTAGATGTTCAATTAAGGCTTTTTCTTCTTGATAAAAGAATCTTGACTTCTATTCTTTCTCCTCAGATTTCTCGAAGAGGCCTATTTTTTTAACTACTAGCTGATAATAGGCATGTTTTAATGTAGTTTTGTAACTACAATCCCTAAACAAGAGGCTTATGCTTCAGAAGAGAACAGAATACAACACCTGCCAGTGTGGAAGTGAGGTGAAAGTATTAACTTTGCAGGCTTAGCTCTGGAAAAATGGCAAGGGGGAGTACAGCTCACAGAAATCACTTAAAATTTTGCCCCATATCCAGGAAGACCCTGTGAATAACAATACAATTCAAAGGCTGTACAGTTTCCCTTAGAAACATTGATATTTAGTGTTTGATAGGAATGGTTGGACTCGATGATCTGGTGGGTCTCTTCCAACCTGGTTATTCTATGATTCTATGATTCTATTGAGAATCCATGCTCTGTTTCTATATATACAGTACATATTTTTCATTTCTTTGCCCTCATTAGAGGATACATAACCTACCCTCATTAAAGGAACGGAGGCAATACCAACATAGCTATCAGACAAATAATACTGTCTTAGGTTATGCACACCTAAAGCATAAAACAAGCATTCTCACAGTGAATGTCTGTATGAGCAGAAAAATAAACAGAGTCTGGTTTCCTATGGATGTGCATCCTGTATCCCTTAAAACTTGACCTCCTCTGCCTGGTGTTCCCTAATTACCCTTACACAGTGCCATCAGTTGCCTGCAGCATCCTCTGTGAACCCTATAGCACTCCTTGGACAGCTGGATGTTTCCATCTTTGCCATCTACCAGCACACATAATGCTATGGTTATGAAACAAAAACTACATTCAATGTAAAATGATAATGACATACTAACAGTGAGAAAAACTAAATTGTTACACCGAATAAGCTTTGAGTGACGTTAAAAAGAAAGGAACAATATACCTGCTTCTAAGCATCCAGATTACAACAACAGACAAATGGTTTTCCTTTGACTGTGGAAACAAACTTATTCTCTGATCATACTTTTGTCTTTTCTTTTTATCTTTATGCTTTACAGTTCCTTTTAATACCACACTGTCAATAGCAGAAAATCTATTCTGACAATCACAATTACTTCAGCTACGGTTTGCAGGATCAGCTAGTCTGAAATAAGCTGGTGTTACTTTGCAGAAGGGAAAAGAGAACCAGAAGTTGTTAATAAGATTCAGGCTTCAGAAAAATCTTTCCTCTAAATCAATGTTTTTAAATTATAAAAACCCATAAGAAACAGACTACTTTTAAACGTTAAACTAGACACTAATCCCACTGAGTGATAGCCTTTCACTACAAGATTTTTTCCATTTTAGTTGTGCAGTTTAAGGTTTGAGTGTGTTTACAGGATGCTATCACTATCAACCTGTTCTTTATTTCAAAACACTAACACAATTTTAGCCTCAGGAGGATCCCATAAGGATTCAGACTGCTTTCATTGGCCTCAGTTCAAAATAAAGTCTTGAGAAAATAAATGCTGAAAATCTCCCCATTAGAGGCTGGGAAATTAAGCTAGTTAGCGGGCGGACCACATACTTCAAAGTTCGAGAAGTTCATAGTAGAGCTAGGACTGCAACCTTAGTTTTTTGGGGGGGTTTTACCTGCAACTTTAGCAGAAGGATAAATAACCTTTATTGTTAGTTGCTGAGATTATTTTATAGTGATGCTTAAATCAAGGCCATAGCAATTATCTCCCACTTCTTTCTCTCTCTTTATTCCTGATTTTGAGTCAAGTCTTTTAGATTTCACTTTGAATTACCCAAATCATCATGAAGTTCTGCCAAATTTATTAAATCTGGAACTCCGTTTTTTTTTTTCTGATGATTTCTTTCCAGATCAGCTCATTTGCACAGAAAATTCAACCCATACTTCATGAATTTCAGAAATTGTAGCCAAAATTTCATATTGGAAAGGAAACCTGAAACTTCATAAACAGCGTTTGATTTGATTGCAGGCTTTGTTGTGAAAGTATCAGATAGAATGAAGCATTCAAAAATCTTCCAAAGAGACGGGTCTCAGGACACAGATATGCTTGCAATCCCCTTGCAGCTGCTGCTGAACCACAGAACCATAGAATGGCTTGAGTTGGAAAGGACATTAAAGATCACGTAGTTCCAACCCCCCTGCCATAGGTAAGGACATCTCCACTAGAAGAGACTTATCAAGGACCTATCCAACCCAGCCATGAACATTTCAAGGGATGGGACACCCACAACTTCCCTGTGAAACCTGTGTCAATGCCTCACCACTCATCATGAGGTCTCTACCCAGCTTTCTTGTATGCCCCCTTCAGGTACTGGAAGGTTGCTTTAAGGTCTCCCCAGAGCCTTCTCTTCTCCAGGCTGAACAACCCGAGCGCTCTCAGCCTGTCCTCATATGGG
>WAAB01008939.1:115574-156315 GCA_013389865.1 Piaya cayana
TGAAATCTGGTGGTTTTCCCTTCTCCACTCATGTGGCTACCCCATCACAGAAAGCCACTAGGTTGGTCATACAGGACTTGCCCCAGTGAAGCCGTTCTGGCTGCCACTAATCACCTCCCTGTCCTCTATGTGCCTTAGCATAGCTTTTAGGGGGATCTGTTCCATGATGTTCCCAGGCACAGAGGTGAGGCTGACAGGTCAGTAGTTACCAGGGTTGTCTTTTCTACCCTTTTTAAAAATGAGCACAATGTTACCCTTCTTCCAGTCCTACCAAGGATTTCTGATGACTTCCGCGACTTTTCAAATACCATGGAGAATGGCTTGGAAATTCCATCAGCCAATTCCCTCAGGACTCTGGGATGCATCTCATCAGGTCCCACAGAACTGATGTTCAGGTTCCTCAGGTGGACACAAACCTGATCCTCCCCTACAGTGGGAGAGGCTTTATCCCCCACCCCAGGTCCCCATCTTGTTGTCCATTGACCCAGGAAGGGTGAGGAGAGCAGTTGTCAGTGAAGACCAAGGTAAAAATGTTGTTGAGTTCCTCAGCCTTCTCCTTGTCTGTTGATATGAGGCCACCATTTTCATCCATCAAGTGGGGGTACACCCTTCTACAGGTTCTGCTGAGAGTAAAACCTGCTCTCAGCAGGTTTTGGGGGTTCTAGGACAGGCCAAAGAGAAATGGCCAGCAACTGCAGCAAAGGAATCTCAAATCAGTTGTTAGGACCAACTTTCTAGATGTACAACTGGTGCAATGGTTTCACTGGGCCGCCATGGAAACCACAGGGTCCCCACTAGCTATTTTAAAAATAGGTTAGCAACACACCTGTGACAACCTTCATATATCTGACCCTGCCCAAGGGCAAGGGGAGGATGAGAACATCATGGTATGGCCCAAATTTTCTTTTATTATCTTATTTAAATAGTTATCCTTCCTCAGATAAAAATGTATCACTTAAAAATATGACTTAAAAATGTATCACTTCTTTTACCCTTCAGAATGAATATTCTTTTCCGTTGTAACTTTTTTTTTTTTTCTCCTAGTGAAATCATAGTCTGTCACACTCTGCCATCCTAGGAATGGCTGCACATAGGCTTTGCATTTATAAAGCTATTTTTAAAGAATATGCTTTTCATTCAAAAAGACACCTTGATTTTTCCCCAGGTATGAATTTGAGTCTGGGAGATTCCCCTTCCTGTACAAGAATAGTTACATTAATGTAAAGCAGTTTTATACTACGACAGTTATATCCAGATTCAACTGTTCCACTGGAATCTATTTAACTATACATCAAAGACCACATACCGTATACTCAGGAAATACAAGAATGAGGGCTGCTGCCTTAACTTTACACAATGGTTTCACTGTATAAGGGTCTTTAATTACACAATGAACTAATTTTCTTCCAGAAAACTCTTGTGTCAGTTGGCAGAACAGATAACTCTAGGGATTTTAGCAGAGCGGTACAGTGAAAGCAGATCTCAGGTCAAATGAAAATGCAAAGATAATTGGATTCCATCTTTGCCTTTTTGACATGTTTCTACGCAACAATGGCAAATCAGGGACAGTTTCCTTTCCTGCTGAGCTCTAATTTCACAATTCACTGATCCCTGATTTGAGATACTGCAGTTTGGTCTGCAGAAATTTTAAGTGCTCTCACTCACAACTGAAGTCAGTGAAGAATGTGTTTTGAAATGCAAAGTGACACATAGTGCTGAGAACACTAAAAAATCAGGTTCTCAGTATCTCAAATGCAGTGAATAGTTTTGACATACACTTAATTTTCTCCTCAGTTTCTAACTTCTCCTAAAGCAAGAAATTACAGCATGTGCCTATAAATGTCACAGCGCTGTGACTTATATTTGAATATACAGGCTCATATTTGGATATCTTCTAATAGCAGCTTCATGTATCACATCTTAATTTGAAAAACAGCTTTATCTAACATCAGAAAGAAAAGAAGTGCATGAATCATACTAACAGTCCCTAGAAACAAAGTTTAGAACTGAAAGCCTATAATTTGAGTTATTCTGTAATATGCATGGTTGTTGATGCTGAAGGAATAAAACAGTAATTCAGAACAAATTTGACACCTAAGAGCTACTGGCAGACAACACAACAGTACATGGCAGTGTCATCAATAGTCTTCTGTCTATCTGCTTTTCATACTACATGACAAACTGGTACCTTCATCCCTCCAGTGGTTTAATTTGGAAGATGACTTCCTCTGTTTGGCAAAGACTCTGGTTTTCAGGGCAAGACTGCAATTTTCAGTCACCTGTGAAATGGCCTCTAGTCCAAAGGACTGAGAGCTCTGGTTACATACAACTGTATGGATTCACATAGTATTACCATTATATTGCTGTCATAGCCAAAACATAAAATTGAATTTATAGTTTATACACCATTGTACAGTGTTGTAGATAAATAACCTCCTTCCCTTCAACTTCTCACCTTCAAAATGCACCTTCCACTACTCTCAGTCACTTATTTTGACCATAAGTGTGAAAGCAATAGCACTCTATTTTAAGGAAAGAGCTGAATATTTTTAAACTTCATGTCACAGAAGGAAAAGGCTGCTCTGCTGTTATATGGAAGTGTGAACAACAGTCAAGCAGACTGTTCTCAGTGGTCATCTTTTTAAAATGATGGTGACGATTACATTACAAGGGATGGTAACTTTGAAATGTTTCAGCCTGTTTTAATGGAACTGACACAGAAGGTGCAGGCAAAGTACCAGGCAAGAGGAGTGGAATAAAACCAGTATCATGCCCCACCCAGTGACAGTACAGGTGTCATTTAGTCCACTTTGTACTGCAAAGAAAAAAAGAGAAAAGAAGATCCTCTATAGCACTATATTAGGAAGACAAAATATTTGCAAGCACAAGCAAGAAAAAATTGGTGGAAAATTTTTTGGATCACTTTAATAAAAGTGTTTTTAAGATCCTGATTATCATGTCTCGCATGAGCTAGAACGCACATTAGTTTTCAGAGATGCTAATTTACTTTGAACAACGGCTACAATAAAACTGAATTATGTCACAACATATTTTGTATGACCTGGAAGTGAGTTGGTTTGAGCATCTCATACTACACCAAGGGGAAGGCCATATTGAATGCTGCAAATAGAGAATGGTGTTTCTGAAGTTTAAGGAATGGAGATCCGAATCCCATCCTTCACCAAACTGAAGGCCAGGCACACAAAATCCATGTCATGCTGGAATAGAGTCAAAGTATTTGGCCTTGTGCTACAATTATATGATAGAACGACACTATTTGTGATGGTGAGGGTCTCAGGTATAGAGTCACAGATATAAGAAGAAAGGCAGAGCCCCTGGAACCTTTTGACTTAATAGGAGGACAAGGAGCAGAAATAATCTAAAACCTCACATATTTATGTTTTCATTTGCTCTTTCTCATTAACTTACTTTTCTGGTTTTAGATCCCTGTAAATAATTCCAAGACCATGGAGGTGGTCTAACGCCAAGGCCAGCTCAGCTAAGTAGAATTTGACGTCCTCTTCTGTAAACATCACCTAGAAAGAAGGAAGAGAAGAACATGTCTATTTACTGGACATTTACTACAGATTACTGTCGTTCATCTGTTTGATCTATTTAGCAGACATTGTGTAATAAATATAATATTAATAAGGTTCTAACTCCTTGGCCTTTGGAAACAAATGACAAATTTCAGTATTTTCTGTGCATACCTTATTGTTCACATCTCTATTTGTCAAAATTTTGGCATTTAATTACCAAATTCCTACAGCATAACATAGAGTAACATCTTTGGGGAAATGAAATGCTTCCAGATCTGAGCAGAATACATGGAATGAAGAGACTCAGAGGTGGTTTTAAAACTCCACGCACTGAGGGTTCGGGGAATCACAGCACTGGTGCCCTAAGCAGTGATGTGTAGTTTAACATCCAGGGCTTGATTAGGTCTAAACTGAGGGTAGTTGTTTCCTTTCTATAGCTGATATGGATACTGCTAACACTGAAAGCTCTTTTAGGTGGGAAGAAACTTCTGTAATTGAAAATACACTAACCTCAGAAAAACTCAGACTGCAAGAAATCCCTTATACCAAACGTTTGCGCAAAACAGGAAATTAAATTTCAATACATATTGCAATAATGATGCAGAAAATGAAGCTGACAGGTTTGGATACACAAGTGTGAATATTCTGTATGACAGAAGTAAAACGAGTCAGCTCAGTAAAAATTTACATATCTTATGTAGTGGTAAGTATCTACAGTAGAAATTGCTGAGCTTATTTTTAAAATTGAATCCTCTCTCTTGGGAAGGGGTAGCCACTACTTGAGTGCTCTGAGAAACTGCAGAGGGATGAGAGCAAAAAGAGACGATTCAGAGAACAGATGTCACATAATTTAATTAAGAATATCACTGCTAAGTCTGGAAAGAAAAAAGATACAGAAGCAAAAACTCTGACTACAAATTTAATTGGTCTGAACACAAAAACTGTGTTAATTATCAAAATAAATTTAAACTACTTATAAGACTTAAAATAAATAAGGTAGATGAGAGGAATTCAGTAGAATTGGGCAAATCTGTTCTATACAGACACACTCACCTGAGTCTCAGAAAGACAGAACAAGAGAAAGACAGGCTTTGCATGCACACAGGCTATAGTAGAAAAGATGTGGCTGAAATTCCACTGAAATCAATACTGTTGGACCTAATCCGTAATTAACAAACTGCAAGTAATACATGTTTTCCCACAACAACTTCTTCCCTTGTGATGCCTTGCCGCTAAACAGCAGCAAAGTACATGTAGACAGGACGAGCTGCAAATACTGAAAAGATATGTTTGTAAAAGGACTGTCAAGTTAAGAGGACTCATCCTTAATAGAATAAAGCAGAGGAGGCTGTGTTTTGCATTGGAAAAGTTTTGGGGAAAATGTGAAGTTTTAAAGCGGTGCACAATCTGACCTGTTCTCTTTCACTTTCAAGTTCCCTACTGCGCAAAACAGGAACCTGCCCTCTGTTGTCAAGAAGCACTTTTTCTCTCTCCTCCCTTGAAATGGGAGAGGCCCTTGCTAAGACAGCCCACTGTGTTCCAACAAAGCCTGACAGCAGGATATTTTCATATTCTTTATTCTGTTTACTTGTATTAAAAATAACTGCTACCAGGTACCAAGTACTTACACGAGTATCATTATTTGGCAGTGTAATTAACCTGTTATTAATATCTTATCACATTAGCAAACAAGCCTTGCAGCACAACACCAAATCAGAAATTAGATGGAGAAAGAAAAAAGCTAGGGATCTTTTGAATAAAACTATTGTTCTCACAGTTTTTTTTACTCCATCAATAACTCCCCTATACAAGAAGAACAAACAAAGCTTTCCCTCAAGATATGCCCCTATTTTATCTTTAAAGATTGTGTCAGGTGGCTGATTGCACCCCTGTCCCCTCAGCCTGGGAAGAGACCAAGAGCTGGTCACATAACATTGGTGACAGAGAACACCAGGGTATAAAGAAGCTCCTGGGGGTGGCAGGGTTGTGAGGCTAAATGCAGGAGGATGCACTGCTTCAAGCAACACTGATGACTGGCTTGAGGAGGCATTTGGAGACACAGGCAAGTACTAAACGAACCTAGAGAACCTGCCACTATCTAGGGGCATCAGTGAGACTCAAGTTTGTACTAATTACTGGCTGACTTTCTTCTCCAGCAGCAGCATTTCCCCAGGGTAGGAGCTGTGGAGGACAGCGAAGGGATAGGAGCCCATGGAGGTGATGGAAGCAGCACCTGTCCCCAAGCAGGCAGGAGAAAAGCCAGTGAGCAGTACAACAACCAGCCTCCAAGCCTCTGTGCATGGCCTCCAACCTGCTCCTAGCAGCTGCTGCAGGAGACAGCACTGACCCCCAGCTGATGCCCTGCTGTCTGCACACTTGCTGCAGGAGTTGGCTCCTCATCAGTGGCCACCTCTTTCTGCTGACAGTGGTTGTGTTTTTACAATGCTTCTGTGCCTTCATATTGGGGATTGATTTCTCTGACTGTTTCTCATTGTATCCAAGATATATTTTGTAAGCAGTGACTCTATGGCTATTGTGCTATGAGAATAGCTTAGCAGCAGCATTTGGTTTTTTTGTCTACAACTGTGATGCTTACATACTATCTGCTGCATTTGCTACAGCATAATTCAGATACAATAAAGAACACATTTAAAGGTCTAAGGTGATACAGCTCTATTATATATACACAGCAGGAATATCCCCAAGGCCATTTTTAATTCCAACCAACTTTATCTGAGTTCTTGAAAACTAGGAGAGTGTTTCATTTCTAAAGTTAAAATCTACCAGCTTACCTCTTTGGAGAGTCTTGTGAAAAGGTCCCCTCCCCGCAGGAAATCTAGTATTAGATACAACTTCCCCTCTGTTTGAAATGCTGCATAAGAAAAGGATGGAGATATTGGAAGTTTGAATCAAGATCAAGTCTCCAAAGAATTATTCTTGTTGACTAGCAGTGTATAATTCATGCTATTAGCTTCCCTGTCATTTCATCACTTTGAGAACAGAAAAAAAAAAAAAATTTCTGTATAGAACTAAGCAATTGAGCTTTGATGGTGGGGAAAAAAGTGGTATTGGTTGGGAGACAACAATGCATTACTAATACACTACTTTCCATGTGAAGCACCTATGAATTAACATTGCACAGGGTACTAGGAGGCACTAGGAGGTACTAGGTCTAGGCATAGAGAGAAGCTTCCAGACTTGCATGATAGGGGAGCCCACACTAGCCATTATGTCCTCAGAAGACCTCTTACAGTAATAATGAGGCTTCAGGGAGCAGCGAAGTAGAGGAAGGTGGAGGAAAATAACTCCAGCAAGATACCACATTCATATAAACACATTAAATTTTGGACTGGTGCTGTTTATTAAAAATATTTTTTATTTAGGTTCTGTGGTTTTCTAAATGATACCTGACAGCAGGTGAGGGGGTTGCCAGATGCAGACTCACCAGCTACCCCACCAGCACAATCTATCACGTTAGACTTTACGACAAATGTATTTTGATGGAGGAATGACTAAAACTTACACATACTGAAATTCTCCTTTAGCATAAATGAAGATTTTCACACTGGTAGTCTCTATGATTTTGTTAGAGAGAGAGTTATAAATAGACAGGGGGTATCTGTATGAAATTATAACATATCCAGTTACAGTTCCCCAACCAATTTCAGAACAAACATGAGTTATATTTTATTATAGTTACCATAATGAAGCTTGACTATAAAAGGATGATTCACTTCTGCCAAAATATCTCTTTCCATTTTTGATCGTACCCGATCCCGAACTATAAAGGAAGAACAATAAGAATAGAGACATATTAAGAGGAAGCATGGTCACGGGATACAGAACTAGAATGAGGTTCAGGCAACTTGGATTCAACTTCTTACTCTGTTGATGGCTTGCAGTGTGACCTTTGGGAAATCATGCCACTCTCTAGTACCCCCCTTTTTCTGTCTGTCTTGTTTATGCAAAAAGTAAGCCCTTCAGCCAGGTGCTATATCTTCCTCTGTAGAGGAAGTCCTAACTAAAAGTACTACAGTATTACAAACAGGAAGGTGATTATGCTTTATAGAAGAGAATGATAGTGTGAAAAGTAAAACTATATAAAATTAATAACTCTACCTCATTTAAGGTTAAAGATAATGTAGCCATCCCAGAGCTCATCAGGTCAGACTTGTGCAAATTAACTTCTTGTTTTGTGCTTATGGTAGCAACATTTATGAGATATCACTGATGAACACTCTCTGGGAGTGATTTATATAAAATACTTTAAGCTTTCAAGAAATGACCCAAACAATCAGTAATAAAAATAAGGATTATTTAAAATAGAAAAAAAAAATTCTTGTAAAAATTGCACAATAACAGTGAGTAAAATACTTTTTGTGGTTGAGATGAATAGAGAATAAGAGAAAAAATAGTTACAGAGGTGAGCTGGGTTCAAACTAATCAAAACCAATGCTGGAGATTTCATAGCAAACACATTTAACAGAATATGCAGGTACTGAAGAGGATTCAAATCCCCACATTATCAGTTCTTGATCTTACAGATTAGTTTCTCAGTCAATCACAATTTTACTAATTTTCTAATGAAAGTACTGAAAATTTATTTTTTTTCCTCTGTGTTACACAATGCCAATATCCTTTTCAGCTGAGTGCATCTACAAGGAATGTTCTAAGACTACTTTAGGTGGTAAAACTTGAGATCCCAGTGAGATTCTGTTATCACCTGCATGTATTATGGATCTGCTGAGAAGCTGAGAAATCTCAGCTGCCAAATAATGAAAATACCATGATGAAATCACATATTTCGTTGCTGTACTTCAAAAAGTGATGCACAGAAATAGGTCCAAAACAGCTGATCTAAAAGCCTTAAATGGGAGTGGAGTGACACTTGGATTTCTTGTATTTTGATACTTTACCCACGTCAATAGCAAAGTAAGCTTTACTAGCACTTGGACAGGTGGGCATTGGTGAATAATCTATGTGAGATATTCCCCATTAAGCTTGGTAAGATAAGTCTAGCAAAGTGCCTCCTTTCATTTGCACTGTACAGGCATGAGAATAGGCTGGCAGTATGGCAACATTCCCTCCTCTTCCCATCATTTCAACCTCTGAAAAGGTAAAGGCACAGCTGCGCAGCCAGGTGCTTTGCTGACACCTCTGTCCTGTGCCCTGTTCCCTGCTGCAGTGACCACCTCTGTGGCGGGTACAGGTGGTGGGTGTGGGATGTGGACCTGTCAGTCTGCCACGTCACACTCCTCCCCATGAGTTTACAGCAGCCACATCAACATTGAAGAAAGGACTACATCACCACAGAAGACAGCCTCTTTCTCTGGAGTTGTGGCCCCATAACTGCTCTGAACATAATCTCTTCAAAAGCTGCTCTTATCACCACCTTCGCAGCGGCTGCTAAAAAAAGATAACTGGAACCTGTAATCAGGATTACAACTTGATATACGAGTTGGTGACATGGTCTCCCCATCTTCCACCATCAAATACTGCCTGATTTGAACCCTCTGAGGGCAGAAGATACATAGGCCAGATTTTTTTGTAGTCCTACCACCAAAGAATCTATTAATCATATTCTCTAGAAAGGCAAATCCAGCTCCTCTCTCATATTTTTTTTTTTCTCTTACCTTATTACTTCCACATGTCTGGGCTGTGCATGATTTTAACCTGCAAAGTAGCCTCCCTAGAGTTGCCTACCTGCTTGCACCACTGTACATACCACTGTAAGAGTCAGTTATTGCACTATATGCTGCACATCCATTTTCATGATATTGAAAAAATGTGCAAGGTTAAATCCCTTCTCCTTTGTACTTTATTATTAATTATGTTATTGCAGGAAGGAAGATTTGTTTTTCTCATCTCAGATATACATGGAAATAGGAATTCCTTTGCTCTTCCTCCCTCTTGTAATTTTTGGGGCTGGGGCAATGTGTTTCTGATATACAACAGTGAAAGTTTTAAAAAGAGGTGGCATTTTGACGTTTCAAGGATATGAGGCTCTGGCTTCATCTGACTTCCCTGTCACCTTCCAGGTACAGTGAGTAGAAGCCTTTCTTCTGCACTTCAGAGATTTTTTTTCTAGTACTTAGTGGCTCCAGTTTGCTCCACTGAGGGTGTCTCCTTTCTAGTCCTTACATCCTGACAGTCAAATAATTAGATTAATTTGCTGAAGCATGATCTGAATTAATTCTGGATGCTTACTCAACCTCCTAGATCCTGGCTATAGAGGGACTCCTCCAGAAGTATTGGAAGAGATGGGCAGAATCTGAATAGCTGCTGCAGTGTCAGGGATGATGAGGCGTGAAAATTAAAGATCTTTACTTCTACGCAGGTGACCAAGCAAACACGCATGTCTGCCTGGTCTTTTTTGGGAATCGGTGAACGTGTATCACCATGAATTTCTCCACTTACTTCCAAAATGACTAGATCTCTGTCAAGGACCTTTTTCTATGGATTCTTCTCTGAATTAATTCCTTTTCTCTGATGGTCTTACAAAAGAGCTGCAACAACAGTATGGGAGCTCAGTAGCCTCAGGAAAGATCACCGAGTGGCTCAGTTCTGCACTGCTCAGCACGGGGCTGTGCTCTCCACACACAGGTGCCTGCCTGGTGCTGTGGAACAGCCTCTTCTTCTGCCAACCCCTTGCCAATGACAGGGGACGCACACTACAGGCACAGAGGAAAGTGCAAATAACTCAGCTCACCCATCCTCATTCCAACCACTCGCAGGGGCCTCAATGCAGCATACAGGTAGCTTGAGTAGGCACCCTGAGAGGCTCATCTATAAGAATAAAATACTCATTGGAACTACTGATCATCTGTTTAACTATTGTCCCTTCTAAACAGTACTAAATTCTGTTTGAAAGGTGAGGTTTGCCACTTATCTTTAAATTAAACATCAGGCAGAGGCAGAAAACATAAACTGGAACAATGAGCACAAGGTCATGAAGAATTTTTGCATGGTCTCAGACAAATTAGGTATTCCTGAAATAAATAATTCCTAGTGTCACGAGACAGAAGAGACTAGACTGGTGGAGCCTGTAAGAGCAGAGGAAGCATCTGCTACTCTGAATTAAAAACAGTTTCCATTTCCAGGTATTAATGTAGTATGAAAGAGAAGTGGAGGCAGCTGAGGATACAAGCAAATAAATAGAGCTTATCCACTTCTGTTTGTCTACCTCTGATCATCAAAGAAGAGGATGTTACTGCTTACTTTATTAACAGTGAATGCTTAAGGAGAGGGCTTTACTTGAGGCAGGAATTTTTTCTTCTTGGGCTGTTTTAATTTTAATAACCATGAAGTACAGAAAGGAAAGGGTATAAGGGAAAAGCATATTCAGAGCATCTTCCAAAGAATGAAAACAAGTTCCTTCTCAATAACAGATGAGCTGTATATTTTCTGAAAAAGAAAATAAAACTGTAATACTGCTTCCCTCTCTGAAACTCTCATGGTTGAGATTTAAATATGGAAATATAAATTAAATTTTAGCCAATGAACTTCTTGGTCATATATCTCACTTGAAAAATAAAAGTCAGTGCATCTCTAGCTATGTACACTGTTAAGTTACCATGACCTAGGGACATCCCTTGATGTACATGTAAAGACATTAATTAGTGAAACTATGGCCTGCTGGAGCTGTAAAGTGGGAGTTTATAGAAGAGACACTAATTTATTCACTGCAATACTGACTGAAATTTAATAGCTAAATAACCATAAGGAGAAAATAACTTGTCATATCTAGTGACTGGATAGCCGTGTGAAGTTAAACTCCATTCAGTCATTGGTTTCAGTGGAGCCAAAGTATTACTTCTGAGATCTCCTTGGCCAAAGAATAACTTCCAAACATTTTTATTTAACTGTACCTTTCTCACTGCTCTCCAAAGTAATTCTTAGCTATACTAGAAAAAATTTATATATTTTATATATAAATAACATATTTATATAACATATTTATATATGTTATATTTTGTTGGTCTTTTCTCTGCCTTAAGACTTACCTGGATTAAAAGCTGACTTTTCTACCTCAAGACAAGTAATTTTCCATTTAACTTGCAGCACAGTTCTGAGTTTTGCATATAGATTTGGTGTTACAAGGCATGAAGTTTTTACTTACAGTCTTATACTAACTAACATATGCATCAAATTTAAATTGGTATTGACTCAATTTTCAAATGTCAAATAAAAATGAAATAGCTTTTCCTTTCGCACTCCTTCCTGGGCTGAAACTCTCCAGAGCCCTGCATGTGTCCCACAGTACACTTCCCTTGGTGACAGCTGGATCCTGTCAGATGATGGGACACTTTAAGTTAGTGCTTTTATGACTGATACCTTTTTCCACTTACAGCTTTCCTCTATAAAATATTTTTGTAGAGAAACATCCAGCAAGGAAGGACGTATTACAGACATCTTAGTGGACTACCTTAGGTAAGGGCACTGAGCTGCAAATCAGATTTAATAAACACCAAAATCCTCAAAGCAGTGAAACCTGTCTTGGGCTCACCCATGGGAGGAACCATGGTGTGGTGCATCAGTGCTAAGGCACAGGAGATGAGATGCATGTCTATGAGAAAGACCAGTGTGGAGCAAAGGAGCATGTCTGCCTCCATCATGCCTGTTCTAGGGATCAGCAACAGTGTAGGGAGCTGGGCTTTGCCTGTATCTGCAGATCATGTGGAGATGTCTGTGAGATATTCAGACTTCCACTGTAGGTGCAAAACTTGAGTGTTGCTCTCATCTCTTTCAGTCAACAACATAGGGACCCAGAGTCTCATTGGTGAAAGATTTTCTGTAGGTGTTAGGTGAGGTCCAGCGTAATTCTGCTTTGCTTATGACCTCAGTTGCTCCAATATGCTTCTGAAGTAACTAAATGACTTTTAGCCTAAATCCTGCCTTAAAAAGGGGATGGGGATAGATTTTGTGAGCTCTGCAAGGCACTTAAAGCTGAAGACAGTTCTAACATTTTTCAATAGCACTAAAGCAATGTTATTTTTCATAAGTTGGTGTTAGCTACATAGTTCCTTTTATAGCTCTAGACATAACATGAATACCTGCTAGCTGCCTTGCGGCACAAGGCCCTGGTCCCTCCCCAGAGTCCTCTGGAAGTGGTTCAGGGCAGGACCTGGTGCTCTGATTGCTTCGCTGAGTGGGCCACTGTCTCTCCACTGATTTTGAAGACAGCATTCTTCATGAGAACCATGAAAATTGGTATTTGAAAGCTTAATTTTTCTTTTTTTTTCTTTTTTTCTTTTTTTTTTTTACTAGGAATGGGTTGTCAGATAATGGGTTTGGTGCCACACTGACTTGTCTTTCTGACCTTTTGTGCTTTTTGATAATTTTACCTGAAGCTCTGCCCTGACCCACACCAGGGAAAGAACCCCCCCTGCACGTCTGACATCAGCAACTGCCCCTTACAGGAAGCTGTTCCTGCAGGAAAATACACAGTGAAAATACTTGAATAATGTCAAAGATTTCACAATCTGCTCAGAGTTGTTTGGCAAAAGCATTATTGATTATAAATGATTCGTCTGCTCCCACCTTTCAAAATGACCTTTTAGTAAGAGATACCCTTGCTCAGCCAGGAGCAGAACACTAATTATTAAACAAAGCAAGATCAAGGGGAGTTAGAAACTATGCTAACTTAATTAAATCACAATCAAAAAACATTTGTAGCAGGAGAAATAAATCAGCAAATAAAAGAACAGATTTAGATTTCATCCATTACCCCCCTCACTTTCCTAAAGCTCAACACTGAGCTTTGATTTGAAAAAGAGCAAAATAAGACTCAGGCTCAGGAACATGCAACTCAATTTCAAATTTTTCACATAGGCCTGGAACATGCCAGTGATATAGAAAATGGAATATATACATAAAACTGTGAGCTACATCCTTTTCAATTCTATTTCTGTTATTTCCTTCTGTTTTAATGCAGGCTGTTGTAGACAAAAGCAGAGCACTAGATTCTAATTTCAAATCCACACTGTGTATCTCTGGAAGACTAAGTACTTCTGTAGTGACTAACTACCTGAGATATGGAGAAATATAGGCTTCCCAAAAAAGATCATACTCTTCCTTCAATGGCTCTGCTTGGAAATACTATTTGCATTACTGTATTCCTGCAGGAACACAGTATTATACTCAAATCTTCTAAAGAGCAGCATTTCATGCTGCATCTTATCAGCAGAGCATTATTAGAACACAAAGGAGAACAGAAAAATATCCTGCTGACATCTGAAGATAGAAGTACACCAAAAATGTCACATAAGGACTTTGTGTACAGTTCTTTTGAAATGTATATAATTTCATTTTTCTGGAAGAAAGATCATCTGTACCCCCAAACATGAAACCTTTTAGAGATGGGGAAAGATCTGTTAAAACCAGAACTTTACTACTCAGCCCTAGCACTGCTGCAGCAAAGGGAAAAACAGATTCAGAGAGCAGGATGCACTCCTTTGTAGAAGGGCACTTTGAAAAATCAGTATGAGTGTAGATTGTGGTTTAGGAGTTCAGCATCTAGAGGAGGTCATTTTACGTCCCTTTCCTCTCTTTTTTTCCCCTTTTACATAAAACATCACAATTGGCTTTAAAGAAATCAAATACTTTCCTTTGGGGTTTCTTGGGGTGTTTTTTTCCACAAAGTTTTTTGTTTGGTTTTTTGTTTGTTTGTTTGTTTGATTGATTGTTTGTTTGTTTTAAAGTAGCTTGTATGCTTCAATGTTGGGACTTGGAACGACAAACATCTCCAAACTAATCATAAATATTTAATACTGGAATTCCATTTATACTATTTATGGCCTAGCCACTATTCTCTCAAATTATTTGCAAAAGTTAATTAAATCTCACAATACCCCTCAGAAGTATCTCTGCTCAATTTTTCAGCAAGGAGAATTAAAAGGCAGATTGATGAAGCATTATGCGACCACTAAAAAAAAAAATATCATATGGGAGTTGTCAGGAGCAAACATGGGCATACTAACTGTGCTGGAAACAAATCCTCAGACCAGTAATCTCAGCTGTCCCTGTGTTTTCCTAGTGGTCTTGTTTGGCAAGGAGCAGCCTGCAGAGGCTGCAGCAGATCTAAACTCTGTGGCAGCTCCTCAGTGGGCTCCCTCCTTTCCAGTTGAGCCTCTGGTAGCTGCAACCTCACACCATTTCCAGACTGGGACACCAACTTGGATTTCTCTCACTGGCCAATATACCCTACAGGCATTGCAGATACTTAAGTGAGTTTTAGATTTTTGCCTGAAATTAGCCAGTGGGTTCAGCCCTGTCATTGGAGAAGTACTGACTGCCAGACCCAGCCAGATTATCACCTAAACCTCATGCCCTTATGCAGAGGTGAAAATTTAGGTTTTGTGTATTTTTAAACAGAACTGGACAAATTGAATATACACAGATATGCACAGCTCCCAGGTGAATGCATTTCCCCCCATCACCACTACAAACTCTGTGAGCTGCAGATGTGCAATGATATCCAATAAACCAAATCCTGTGGTGATGTACAACACCAACAGAATAAGAATTACACCCCTTACAATCCCATAAATCAGTTCTAACTAAAATCATTAAAACCAAACTGAATAAACGTCTCGTTGAGGAGCAGAAAGTGCTGCCAGTTGCTAGCATGGAACTTCCTCCAAAAAGCAAAAACCTACAGCTGGAAATACATCTGTCCACGACTTGTCCATAACTGAAAGCCTTCAACATCTCTGCACCTGGGTCAATTTTTCTTTATGTAAAGCATATGTTTTATTTAAATTTATTTACCTTATCCTTCCAAATAATCCATGAAATGAAATATTTGTTTCTTGAATTGTACTGTAACCTATTCCTATTTTTTATTACATTTAATTCAGTTGAACAGATGTATTATTATTACTATTAGTAGTAGTACTACTACTACTATTGCAGGTAATAGCAACAATTTAATTAAGTCTTATTGACAAGCAATAATTGCCTATACTCTAGCAACAGGCATTATTACAAAATGACAAAAAAGAGGACTGGCTATACAATTCAGCAGTCCCCTAAACACCATTCAACAGTAGCTCTCAAAATTATGATGATCTGAAGGGAGAAACTGGTGGCTGTTTCATAGACCTTTGCACTAAATTAAAGTTGCTTAAAACAGTTAAGAACAGTTGGCCTTCTGTCCTCTCACAAAGTAGGTATTTAAAATTTAGTTCCAACTTACAAGCATTCAACAGAGAAAAGATATACAGATACCTACAGTCCTCAATCCTACTCTTAAATACAGTCCAAAGAAGGTCAAATTTTCTCCATCAAACTTCTCTTGTATCACTGTTTGTCCTGTCCCATTTTGATTCCCTTGCAGTTACTACCTAGCACAGCACAAGTAGCACCAAGCCTAATGTTTTCTACCTGTTGGATATTCCAGTACTAACAGAGTGTTTGCTTTGTGTTTTCTGTTGTGATGTTCCTAAGCCAACAGATGCAATGAAGAAATCATTTTTCTTTTGTCCTTCTTGAGATTGAGATGATCAGGACAACAAGTTTCACTAATTGTTGAATAAAATTTGTGGATTACTTTATTCTAGAAGTGTGAAAACTGTGCTGTGATATTCACCACAATATTTTCTGCAGTGTATTATCAAAGGCAAAACCACAACTTTTATGACTGAAAATATTGGGGGGAACCACTGGCTCAACAGTAAAAATACAAAGACATTCACTCTTACGCCAGTCTTCTACAGAAAAAATATTGCTCCCTTTATTTAATTTCTCTGGGCCTAGAAAATCAGTTGTACTGGGAAAATTTCCTTCTACTTCAGGGTCGTTTAGCAACTACTAATTCACTTGCAAAGCCTGGTGGAGTTGGAAGTGGGTGAAGGTGGTGCTGGAGCTCCCCAAGAAGCTCCTTGGGACACTAACTTAGGGCAAAGTGCTCCTATGTAAGTGATTTAAAGCCCACCAAGTCCCTTTTATTTTGTTATATGAGCCTCTACTATTTTGTTTAACGGCATAGTGTGGAATCTTCTGCCTAGTCTAATTGGGTTGTTTATGGACAAGACTAACAATTGTTTACATAATACTAAGTAAGAATTCCTGAAAGGAGCAGAAATGTGGTATTATCCCTCTGGAGAGAATATACAGCCTGGGGAGCTGTCATTTGCCACCAGGGCAGTTTTGCTTATAGACTAAACTAATCCTGTTAAACGCTGTAGAGCTGCTTGAAACGTGTAATTCTGGATGTTTTCAAAGATGGTTTTGCATTGGCTTTTGTTCTGAATTGGAACAAAATATCCAAATTCAGCAAGTTTTAACAAAATTAAACTGCAAAATATTGTTTTGAGTGGATTGAAGTATTGTTTTGTTAAGAGTTTTAACTTCTTTTTTGATCTATCATTTCTTTAATCCTTATTATAATGTACAACTAAAACATATTTTTAAAAATATTTACAGTCAAACCAGAACATTTTGCTGAAATCCTTACTACCAGTGTTTTGTGAAAATTTACTCAACAGTTCTATTGCTGGGGATAGATACCCTACCAGTAAAAGTACACTGAATCTTTTCTCTATCAATCATAATGCATATTCCAAAGAAGATGGAATAATAAAAAAGAGGATTTTTCAGTGCTTCACTTAGTCCAGCAGGAATTTAAAGAAAAAAAATCCCAAACCAACCTCATGTCTTCCAAGTGTAGGGTAGTCATAGAAAAGCATGTAGTAAACTTTCTGTGCCTGGTCTAACCGGAGAGCAGTTTGCCACCTTGGTTCTAATACGGGTAATGCAAGACTGGGGCTGGACAATGAGAGGTGCATTTCTCAGAAGGGAGGGTTTGGATAGATCAGTCATGGGGCACGAGGCGAATGTTAACATCCATCCTGAACTATGCAGCAGCCGTGGCCACAGCTGCACTAGGCTGTCTTCTCACTCTAAACACTTCGTCATTAGGCTGCTTGAATGTGGTAAACACAGAGCCAATTCAATCTGACTTGCTCTAATAAAATGTGGACAAGCATTTTAGGTACTAAATTCCAAATATTTTGGTTTATAAAATGAGTAAACAGTGTATTTAGGGCATGACTGAGCAAGCTGGGAGAGTAGCTTATCATCTGAAAACAAGGGCTCTCACTTGATTTAGGAGATATGAAGCCCTGACACAATTTCTGTTTGTAAATCATGCAGGATGAGGTTTATCAGGTTGCTTGCAACCCAGCCCTCTGAGCTACTTGCACACAAAATAGATGTGAATTTAGAACACAAATATTTCAGGAAAACTATAGTATTTAATGTCTATGTCCAGGCAAACTAAACCTTCACTTTGCCCAGGCCCTGAGATGCTATGCAGACATGCTTTATATAGTTCCATTGATATATTTGCCTCATCTTTATAAATGAGCATCTGCAAGACAGCTGTCTGTCACTAAAGAAGCCTCCAGTCCCATCCACAAGTAGAGTGTGAAGTCAAAGCAAGGTCATTTCCTAAATTAGAACATAAGAGAAAGCCTTGTCTCATGTCATTACTGACACACTGGCTAATGCTTTGCAAACAGCGAGACCTGGTCACACAAACAACAGGAGTTAACAGGCTGATCCAGTGTTTTCTCCTTTAAGGACAGAAACACAGTGCTCAAATAATCACCTTTTTGGTTTTTTTGAACCTGGACTCTGCTACCATATAGGGACCCTCATGGAAGATATGACTAAGTTCAGAGAGTCCCCGAGTGAAATCATGGCCCTAAAACAGTCAGTAGTAAAACCACTGTTGACATTAATAGGATCTCATGATCTACATCTCAATCCCTGTATACAGTTCTGAAAATATACATAGCTGCTTGAACTCTGAAAAAATACCTAACTGCAGAGGAAATTTTCCTATGTCACTGGGTAACTCCTAAGAGCCAAACATAAACTGTACTAAGCAATGACTAAAGGGAGACAGGAGGAGCAAATAAATATTTAAAGGACATAAACATGAAAGACAGAGAAGAATTGTTTATCAAAATAAAAAGTGGAGGAGGAGGTAATTGAAACAGAAAAAGAGGAAATGTAAGCTGTGTCAGACAAACTGTAACAAGATGAACACCTACAGAGAAGAGTGAAAGGCCAGCATTTGAGCCTTATCACTCGACACGTTTTAAAACAAAACTGGGCAGGAAAAGTTAAATAATGATTCAGTAAGGAACCAGCCTGTCGTGGATGCAGGGAAACGAGACTGTATCTTTCACTATGTGCTATTTTGCTGCAGTGATTCCATTTCAATAAAGTACCCTTTATAAGAAAAAAATCTAGATTTCACTGTTATACACAGGTGTTTGGGAGACTGACTGATACAGAGTAGTCATTTGCACCAGATAATGTCTGCAATATCATGTTAGAATATTCCAGAAAAAAAACGAAACAGAAACTAAAAATTTATATTGCCAATGGTCTTGAAAACCCTGTGAAGAATATCCATGAGCAGTTTAACTTCCATACAGTGCTTTCAATGCCGAGTTCTCAAATAACCTTACTAAAAGCCCTGGATCACTATGGCTGTAACCCTGTAGTCGATAGCTGAAGACCAGCTGGGTAATGCAGCTCCTTCAGGGCCACACAGCACAGCAGCAACCAGCCCTGTGGCAACCCTTCTAGTGACTGCTCAGTAAACCATACTCCTCCCTTATATGGTGAAAACTCTCAGGCTTCCTCAGAGCTTTGATTTGGAAGCAGCATGCTTTGCTCTGCTTGTGAAAAAGTGCTCTAAGTCTCTTTCATGGGAAAATCTCCCTATCGCAAACTAAGGAACAACTGTTTCACAACAGCATGGCAGCTTTTTTGCATATTTCTAACAAAGACGCATGTAAAGAATCCTCTGACACTGGCAAATATCATGTAGTGAGTTTGTCTTAGGCCTCACGCGTGCCTCCTTTTTGCTCTGTCAGTCTCACCTACAGGCACCCTTCAAATCCTTTCTATCCCTGCCCAACAGCAGGGCTGAACAGCCTTGCTCCTGCCAAGGGAAGCCACCAAATACCCTCTCTACCACTGCTGCAGCCAAGCATTACTCTTCCCTTACAGGCCCCTCTTGGGTCCCAAGCAGAAAGGGACAGGAAGAGGGAGGATGCTCTGGAGAAGCTGGTGGACAGCTATCACGTGCTTTCCAACCACACAAGAGATCATATCTCCAAGTCTGCTGCTACGCCCAGTGTCTGGCTTGGCTGGTGTCAGGTTTTTACCATCCTAGAAAACTGCCCTTAGGAATCTGGGGGCACTAGCTCACCTGGGAACAGTTGCAGGTCTTCTGGAAAATGGAGATGTCTGTATTTCATTAGATTGGAAAGTTATCAAAATAAAGGCGGTGCATTTAGTGGAAAAGTCTAGGAAGAACCTCTTGGCTTCCTTAGTATCAAGGTCAAAACAAGCTGCTTGAGAAAGAGCCTTCTGCTTAGAAATCCGCTCCCGAGGGCTTGCTGCAGATGCTGAACAAAGCCACTGGCTGTTTTCCTAAACAAAGCAAGAGCGATGGGGCACAAGCTGAGGGCCCATTGTATTCCCTTTATGGAGAAAGCATTCTAGGAGACTGAGATAGGTGATAAAGGTGACTCAAATGCAGGAAACACCATGTGAAAATAAAAATATGAAATAGTCTTTCTAAATGTACATTTGAAATATTCGTTTCTTATGATAACATGCAAGGTTCAAGCTAGTGCCTGCATCTATTTACATCCTACCTAGATGTAAGATATTAATATTTTACATTGTATATCCTGTTGTATCCATAATGAAAACAAAATGGAACTTATCAGCATTGACAAAACCTATATAACAGCACAATCCCATAAACGTGAAACTCCCTCTGAGCATGAAGTACGGCCCTGAGTTAACAGTGTTGATCACAACTGCCCTCTAAATACCAGCTATGTTATGGTGCAAACAAAGTCTAAGAGATACCCAGGAACACAGCACAGTTATCTGAGCAATTCAGGCTTTGTCTGAATTTACAAAAATAATCTCCAACTGCTGAGAAAATGTCAATAGAATTACTATGCCATGGAAACTTCTCGAGTGTGTCAATTACAGTTGCATTGAGATAGAAAATGCTGCAAACAAAATAGGAGAAGCTGTTGATGTTGATTGCTGGTCTCTGTTTAAACATCATCAAAACCTCCAGCTTGGAGCAAATTCCGCAGCCATGAGGACGCCGTAACTGACATGTGTAACCCACATGAAGAGCATAAAAAACACAGAGAATAATTTTGTTTCCATTGAAACAAATCCCAGATGACAGTCTCCTACACTGTGCCATCCAACTTTTATGGAGAGCCAGCTGAGTGCTAATACACCTCCAGCAGCAGTTGTGAACAGAACACCTGGCCAGCTGTTTGGTGAAGGTTTACAAGTTGCAATACTGTGAGACTGTTGCCAGTGTAATTGATCCCCTGCCCTCTGCCCTGATTTAAAATGGCAACAAGTGGCAGTCTCCACCTCTCTGTTTTCTGTTCATGCTTGAAAGGAAATAACATTTTTCAGTTGTATTTTGGGAACCAGTAAAAGCAGTGGGATGCAACTCCTAGAGGATGCTTATGAATTAGGTTTCTAGCCAACTATAAATGCACTGCAGCTGCAGACTGCTGAAAGTGGTTAAATGACAACTAACTTGGATGCTACAATAGGTGCAACTTATTCAGAGAACAGAACAAACAAATGCTTTCCACATAGAAAATGGATTTGTGTCACAGTCAAAGACTTGCAGAGTCCATCAGGGAGGTTAAAAATCCCAGGGATATTTACCTACTGTATTTCCAGTGTAGCTTTCCACTATAGCAACAAATTTATGTGAAAGTAGTTGATTCATACCTCTGATTATTTCAAATAGTTAATGCATTATACAGAAGAGACATTTCCTAATAATTTCTTGCTTTGAATTCTTTTGTCATTAAATTCCATAATGGAGTAGATGTCACTTAGGCGGGGAGGAGTGTTAATAGCATCTGCATTAGTATCTGACTATGACTATTCATAAGGACATTGAGTACTGTGAAGAAGAGGCTGGCATAATTAGGTTAACAATACAGATAAGGAGATTGAGAAGAGGAACAACAATAATAGTAGCGGGTCTATTCGTGGCAGTGATGCCAGCAGAGCCAAAGTCCTGAAACTCTTAAACTGAGGTACCAGTTCCTATACCAGACACAGTCTGCTACGGAAGAACAGACTGCATGACATAAATTCAAAGGAGATGAAGACTAAAAGCATTTGAGCCTGTGTTTGCCAAAAGACCAATTTTTCTCTTCCTGTAATTCATGCACCCTTGTGGTAGCAATAGGAAGCTCTTGGAGGTCAGACAGGATTGAAAGACTCCCAGTGGCTCATTCACGTGCTGTGCAGATGACTTAATGGGTTGCCAGCAATAGCTTCTCTTTTTCAGCAGTGGGGTTTATAAAATTAGAAGCATTACAAGCAAACAGAAAGCTTACAGAGCTTCTTAAAGACAGCACAAGATAAACAAGATAAAAAAAATTTCAAACCTGAACACCAAGTCAAAAGCAAACTAGAAAAGCAGATCTTCACATGAATATTCCCATTTGGCCTATGGGAAGCCAGGCAGAAGGAAAAGGGCAACAGGCAAGAAGAAACCGTGACCACTGTTATGTATCACTGGTAAAGACGTACTGGTCTGGGTTGTGTCCTGCCCACTGATGTTCTGCTTAATTTTTAAGCTAAACACATGACACAAAGGTAATGGAGGTTGGCAGCTGCAGGCAACCATCAGGAACTGAAACCACCCTCCAGAACCACTGCTGTTCTGAGCAGCAATGCCAAAAAAAAGAGCCATATTACAAATCCTTCTACCCTAGGGCTGGCTTCTCCTAAGAACTTTCTCTGAATGCAATTCCCTAAAGGAACAAATGTTCAATCTCTCAACTATATGACCACTCTGCCATCTAAGCAGTGGGATTTTTTTACCTTTTCAATTAAAAAAAATGAATCTTCAACAAACTGAGTAAAGCAATGGTACTGCCACTACTTCTATCATAAAGCAGCATTCACAGAGTACCTCAGATCTGGAACATGCAGCCTGAGCAGATGACGTTTTGTTTAACAGTCATCTCTGACTCACCTACTGTATAACTAAATATTCTTCTAACTCAGACATTTACAGAAAATGAACCCTGAGGAAAGAAAGGAAGATGAAAGATTCTCAGCATATGGTAGATGGAAGCTAGACATGATAATGATCTTTAAGATGTGGAAGAAAACTACAGATACAGGACAGATGTTAGGAACTGTTTTGTAATGAACAAGTTAGGCCAACATCTATCAGTAATGACACAAAAGCATAGCTGTGCCACCATAGATCACAGGTGGGCTGTGGGACTTCTTCAGGTGCCTTCCACATGAAGGGTGAGTAGCAGTGCAAGGCACAGGGTGCCTTCCAAGAGTCCTACACTGGTAGGTTTACATGGCACAGACCCACATAGTGATATGAGCTCTGCCACTAAGCCTCTGTTGTTGTCCTGGGGATCAGCTAGTCCTTGCTCCCAGTTTCTTGGCCTGGACAGAGCACTGTGCACAGCCAGAGGTGCTTGTATCACTCTGGACTCATTCATTCATCTGGAGCTTCAAGTCACTCTCCATAGACCTTTCCAATTAAACTGTGCTTTTCTCTTCTCTCTCTGTGCTTTCAACTATTGCTGATGAGGGGTGTGATGGCTGATGAAGGCCACTGCACCTCCCAGTCCCTTCCTGGTAAAAATGGGTTTTCTACAGATAAAATGGAACACATTTGTCAAACAGGATAAATGTTTCACTTGTGGCTTCACAACAAATGTCGGTGTAGTCTTTCCATTCCTGAAATTACACAAAAAGCAGCTAATAGCAATCTGCTACTTTGCAATAAAAATATCAAATGTTTTATTTTCCATAAAGTGACAACCAATTTGGGAATAACTGCAAATAGCTGTCATTACATATACGGTCCAATGAATACAACAAAAATAATAACCCAAGGGAAAGCAAGCAATACTGAAAGCCCCTAATCAAGTAATCTACAGGGACTTTGAAGAATGAGTTTGGGTCTGAAAGGTTTTTACCGATGGCACCTACAGGAGCTGCAGTTTCAAGTATCTCCATTGCTACTTTTTCACTGTGTCAAGCACAGTAGAATCGATTGAAACTTAAAAGAGATGGATGGCAAATTGACTAAAAAATACAAGGTGATTTGCAAAATTGTTTTGTACTATCAAAAAATAAATGAGTATGATGGACTCCTCATTCGTGAAAGAAGAAAAAAGCACCACTCCTTGACTGACTGGAATAGCTGGAGACACATTCAAATGCAACCTGTGAGAACTGTTGTTTTTATAGAAGCTTCAAAGAATTCATTCTTTTAATATTTCATTGACAGAAGAGTGTGACTTTACAAATGCTTAGAACTCGTATAATTTGATCACAGGTGAAGAACATATCTTTCCTGTCAAAAGACTTACTAGACTTATTAGTGCTTTCTTCCTTTGACTTCAGATTTGAATCTCCTTTGTGCTCTCTAGGGAGAAAATATACAAATACCTGAATAACACAACACTTTCAGCTGCTGCTAACAGGGCCTGTGAAACTGCTTAAGGACTAGAAATTAAGGGTGTAGGCATGTTAATTTAGGAAAAAAGGTGGAAAAAATTAAGATAGCTCTATGCAATACCTAATGAAAAACACAAACACAGGTGCATTCAACGCCTTCATAGAAATGTCTGAAACTTATTTCTTAAACCTATGACTGCACTAGCAAGCAGTATAGTGCACCCATCAATCTACAGAAAGTAACAGTAGGTTTTGGGACCTGAGGTTGCCCCACACTTGGATGTCACACTGATCCCTGGCTTGAATGCCCATGAGGTGCGCTGGGTGTGCTCCTGGTCTTGCTTCATGAAGACTGAACTTAGCTGGGATGCTCTGAAATTGTTATGCCCGGCAAACCAAGGTGCAGCAAATGGGGATGACTGGAAGAATTGTTTCAAAATCCTGGACTGAGTAAAAGCACCAATGCTGCTGGCTGCCAGGACTCCCAACACAGTTTCTGCTACGCCACTGAACTTTTCATGGCGTAAAACAAAGCTATTTCAGGCAGCAACATATTAAGCTCTTGAAGTTGCATTTGAAATGAGCATTTGACTGGTAAGTTAAATTTTGATGTTACTGTAACAACAGAGTTGTACTGGAACAAATGTGTGAACAGGAAAGGACTGGGCGTTATTGTTGCATTCACCTATATTGTATACAACAAGTGCAGACGTGCTCCTATGCAGATCAGTTTGGCTAAATGACAGGGAGAAAGAGACGGAGATTGATTATAATTTTTGTCAACACTGTTTGTAATTTTTTACCTGTCCAGTCTGCTATGTATTCAGACTGGTATACTCTATAATATTTACTCACACAATGCCTTAGTTGCCTAACTACAGTTTATTTTCCTGTGCATCAAAGACCTAAGTTTATCTGAGCTGAAGGCTCTAATTCCTGCCTTATAAAGTTAAACTGCCCTTAGATTTTTGTTTTGTTGGATTCCTGTTACCTTCAGACCAGACAGAACCCACTGGAGTTCATTTTCTTAGATCTAAGTACCACAGTCATCCCTAGGAAAATGAGTTTCATGCAAGAGAAAACTGAAGAAGTTACAGGGAAACTGCTACTAAGATTTTATCAATGGTTTAGACAGAAATCACAGTCCAGCTGGTGATATCTAAGTTAGTTGTTCAGTTTACCATTAATTATAACAAATACCATTGATCTAACACCCCCGAGAACACCATAAGCTCTTTGTGAGTACGTAAAGCTGCTCTTACCTCTTACTGCATCTATAACCATCACAGGCACTCAGCACAACTCTAAACCCATAAGCCCACTGGCTTAGACTAAGGGGATCATAAACTGCAAAGCACTTCAGGGCTTTTGATGAAATACACTTTTATTTTTCTAAAACCCACGTGCAGAGAAAGGTAGACTCAATTCTCAGCATCAAATAGGTTTCATTACTGAGATTTACACAGCCTATTACCAACAAGATTAGCAGATCCAGACTAATTCCTCATGACCCCTCACATAACTTTGCTAGATCATCACTGTAATATTTGCAAAGTTCATAAGCCTTACATCAGTGAATTATGGCTTCATGCCACTTTCTGTAAGATTACATGTCTCTTGGAGGGATGGGTCTTTGATTTTCAAGCTCCAAAGGAAGCCCTTACATTCCAGCACAGTAACTTGTTAGGGATTTATGGGCATTTCACAGGTGTTTAATAAGGCTTACACTGTAAGCCATCTTAACAGCTCTTAGTCATAGAATCCTGAAGCACATCCAGTAAAGTTGATGGAGCCTAAGGCACCTTGAGAGCAATAGTGAGTGAATCAAAATAATAAGCCTGCCCTTACCCTGTGTCCCAGCCTTGCTGGTGAGTACAAGGCACATGTTACACAGAATAAACAGTCGCTTTTTTTTTTTTCTGTTTCCTCAGTCTCATGGTGCATTCAGGCTGGGCAGTCAGGATTCACTGATATATATCTATAAGTTTTTAAATGTATCAATTGACTATTATTTTTCAATTTTTTATCTAAGCATCTGATTTGCAAGAAAAAAAAAGAAGTAGAGTATAATGAAGATGTAAAAGTAATATTTTAGGATAGTATTTAATAGTATTATCTAATTACATTCTAAAAGACAAAAGTCTCCCTCTTGGGAGTTATTTAAGTGGCTAAACATCTTTGAGCATCTGGACAATGCCCAAAGGGTTTATATTTACAAAGGTAGGTATTAGAGTATTGTAATTTAATAAACAGTGTTTCAAAGTGAGAGAAGTTAAGAGTTATACATACATGCAGCCTTGAATTTGATGTATTTGCCACCTGGCACCTTACAGACATAATATTTTCAAATATTTTGGACAAGGTTTTCCTAAAAATAATAAGTAGAATGAAATGTTTATCTGGTTTATCCAGGAAGTTGCCTGTTTTAAAACCACATACCCACAAGCTCCTGCAAAAGGAGATGGGTCATGAAGGAAAGAAACTTGTGTGGGATGCTCTCATTTCCAACCAAGAGCAGCAGTGGTGTTCTCACTTTCAAGGATCCATGCTGCTATGGGTCCTTATTCAGATATACGCTGCATTTTACATAAAACTTCAGGAGGTAACGATTAACTTTCACAAATGTTTGTGTGTACAGCATGTGCCTCTGCCAGTTTTCACAATCTAAACCAGAATACTTTGGAGTCTAATTCTCCCTCCACAGCAGGAATGGTTCTGCTGTTTAGCAGATCTTTTTCAAGTTTACATCTACAAATGCAATTGACCTACATTGTCTCTCTTGTATCAAACAACTTCTTTTGAGTTGTAAATGTCTGAAGAGTGCACTTTCTGATTGCTGTACACTTCTTATACTACCGTTTGCTTTTGGTGAAGTTGGGGTCATGCTAACAAGGGACAACTACATGGGAAAGAGGCAAGAGGCAGCAAACTCACTGGAGGTAGCATTGTTTTGTACTTCTGCTTCTTCCTAATCATTACCAAACCAGCCATGGCCAGAGTCAGGCTTCTGTGATAGGAAAGCCTTCAAGAGGTCCCGATAGGGTTGTTCTTCAGAGTAAAGTACAAAGCTAGTTTTAACCCATCAATCCTGAAGGCATTTAACTTCCTCATGTTGTTTTTTACATGGATTTTAATTCTTCAGACAAATCTAGAAGAGAAAAAAGCAGTTTTGCTACCCCCTCCTATTTACCTTTCTTTCTCATTTCTCCATTTTATGTTTTGTGAATTTGCTTCATGAAAGAAAATAACTACTAGGATATTCAAAGCTGTGTGGACATGTCAATGGCACTGAGAGCTCTGACCTCCCTGTTCCACGCTGTACTGTGGAGAGTACAGGCTGGGAAGCAAAATAATTCAGAAATTTGTCTCGTAGCATACCTTTTGTCAGTAAACACTGGCTGCAGTGCTAACAAGTACTTATGCCTTTGCTCCCATTACTTGACATGGTAATAAACACTTCACATTGAAGTCACTTCCAGTCCTTTTGAGTGTAGGTAGGAGGCAACAATTCAGTACTCTCACTTGAAAGATGAAATTAAGCTGTCAGAAATTTTATCTCTGTGCCAAAAGTTATATGGAAGCTCACTGACAGTAATCCTCATTGTTGCTCTTCTCACTTGCCCTGTGCCAGCTGGGTTTGCCTTCATTTGTGTACTTCCAGTTAAATAGCTGTCAAGTTTAAGTTATTTGTAGAAATCGGTGTGGACAAATTAGTTGCTGCTGTTGTGAATATTATCTCAAGACTGATTAGAAATCTAGAGCTACCAGTCACAGGGGTAAGTAGTCTGAAAGGGAAAAAAGCTCCCCAAAGCTCTTTCAGCTCAACACACCTCAGAGTTACACAGAAAGAGAGGGAATACCTGATTTTGTGCAAAATCCTTGGGTAAAAATTTCTGTGTTTTCAAAAGAAACAGAAATAAGTCTCCAGTACATGTTGGCGTCAGAGGGATCACACAGTCCTTCCTCAGACACCGTGCCAGGCAGGAGATGGCTTTCCCCAGTGAAGAAGGCTCTGAGAGTTGAATTCAGCTCAGTTTGGGGATTCACAGTCCTGCTCTTGGTTGAGAAGACAGAGAATCTCTCTTCTGTGATTATATGTATTGTATACACAGGCCTGACCTTTTACTTTTTAGGTATTAGGCCCAGAACTACTTAAGTGGTTATTTACGCCACACTGTCCTGCCAGAACAAACTTTCTCATCTACTTTCCAAACAAAAAGATCCGCATGCCAACACCACTTCAAACTAATGTTTCTTTGAAAAGGTTTCCTTAAGGGAAAGAACTGTGCAAATACCTTGCTGCTTCCCTATTTTGACTAGTACTCAGAAGAGGTGATACATATGCCTGCCACAACCTGCTGTAACTCTACCTTGCAATTACTAGTGACTTCATTCTTCCCCAGATTGAAGCACGCTAAACCAATCTGAATGTTTAAGTAATCAGAACTATTTCAAAATGATCTCTCTTCACATTAGTATAGCAATTTAGGCACTACACTGCATTGTACAAACCCTTATTTTCCAAGAAAGAGCAAAAGAGCTGCTGTGGGCAAAATAAAATGCTGTCCACCTTATTTGCAGAAAGTGTCAGTCCTTCAAGGGGAGAAAACAGAGTACAGTGCTAGGTCAGGGAAACAGGAAAACAACTGTTTCTGTGGAGGAAAAAACAGTAAGGACTTCATCTCAGACAGAACTTACCCTGCTTGCTTTTCAGTTCTGTGCTTTCCTAGAATTTTCTTCTTTTGTCTGAATGAGGCTGTAGCAGCCAGTGGCCCCAGAAGAGAATGACCAGATTTAAAGATCAATCATTTGGGATCTAACCTACTACAGATCATGCACTGACAGCATGATCTCAACAGCCTCAGAATGACTCTCCACACTTGAAAATACGCTCCCATGAATTTTCAGGCATACAGAGAGAAGCATCAGCTGGAAGCCTTTCTGCCTAGTAGGAGCGATGTTTTACTTCAGCAATATCCTTTTAAGTATTCTATTTAAAAATACTTCTGTTTACTTGAGCAAGATACTGTCACGGTGACACAAATGAATATACACCCGATGGATGTCTACAACTACCGTCAAGAATGTGAAGAAAGGATGCAGCTGGAAAACTGCAAAGTCCTGCTTTCACACTGCACAGATAACAGGGATTTTGTATATATTTTTAGAGCATTCACTACAGCAAGGTAGAATTATGGAGGGTGCCAGAGACATATTTGTGCTCTCTTATATACCATAAGACAGCAGTAATGTAAAATTGTCAACAAAAACAAAAGACAAAGTAGAAAAGAAATAGAGACCACAGCTACTGTCACAATCCTTACCTTTCAGAGTTGCCTTCTTAAGCACCTTCATGGCATAAAGCTGACCTGCATCAGATCCTTTGATCTTCCTCACTAGAAATACCTGTAAAGAGCAGACATCATTTGTAGATGAGTACTGAACTTCCAGTTACAGGCTTTGCAGCATTTGACAGAGGAATAAATAATACAGTTCAGGAAATCTAATGAAAATTATTAGTTGAGAGTACATCGTATCTATTTCACCTGCAATTGGTAGAGCTAGCTCCGGAAATCTTCAGTTTTAAGCCTTTACCACCTCACAAAGAAAATATGTTCAACATTCTTAATCACCCTTACACATTCAATTAAAGATGGATGAATAGTCAGAATCAGTGCTCATGCATTCCTTCGTATCCTGACCAGATTTACATGAAAAAAGTTATATCCCTTTTGGGCTTAGGAATGTGTAGTGTCTTAAAATTATTGCTATCAATTAAATGAAGGAAGAAAAATAATTTTGTGTAGTTTATGCCATCAGTCATGAATGATGACTTGCCTAAGATGTAGCTGAAGTAAAAAGTTCATACAGCTGAAAATCTGTTTGTGCATATTTAACAAAAAGTAGGACTACTTAAATTAACAAATAGGTTATACTAATGAAGACAGTTTTCCCTGCTATAGTCTCTTATGCTGCGTCTTGTGACAGAACACATTTGTAACTAAAAGACAATAAAATTGTAGCTACAATTGTATCTTTTTTAATTTTTATTTTACTTCATGTATCTATTTTCTGCCCATGAGTGCATCAGAACACTGGAGGGATAATGAAAAAAGGAATAAGTAATTTATATAGGCCTTTTAAAGACTTTCAGTGTTTTTTATAACTGAAAATAAAATAAATATTTGAGCTGATTCCCAGGGCTTACTCTGTCTGCTGAGGTCAGAAATACCAGAGAGTAGTGTCTCTGTGGTTTTTTATTTCAGCACTTGTGTTACTGGACAGAAGCAGTAGCCAAATACAGAAATAAATACAAGCCATTATACAAAGTGTAAACTTATAAACATACAAATTAAAAGTGCTTTGTGAAATTATGTCATTTACACGATGTCTAGTTGGATTACAAAAACATGTGGCAATTATTCTACTAATTACCTATTCGGGAGCCATGCAACTTTGTTAGCTGTCTCCACCTAAAATATGAAAAGCCAAAGAAAGAACAGAGGAAGTCTGTTTCTAGTACCTTATTCACAAATTGAAAGTCTTCCTCTTGAAAAAAAAATCTGTAATCAGATTATAGTTTTCTCAAGCACCCTTTCAGGAAAGGTTTGTGCTGAAAGACAACAACTGTAAACAACAAGGTAGAGTTGGAGGGGGGTGGAAGGTTAAATTATCTCTGAACATCCTAACAAGAGCTCTTATATCTTACAGCATCACAGTTACAGCAGTTCTACAACACAATCAGATACATTTTTGGTGAGATTTTCCTTCCCAAGATATTTCCTGTGCATATGAGATATGCACAGTTCCCCAGCTGAACTGCCCTAACTAGCTGAACTTGGGCACTTGCTTGTTCACATCCCCTGTTTCCTAGTTTGATGAGCATATAAATGCCTCCATTACTCAAAAATGACAGGAACAAATGATGAAATCTGGATGCAACAGGAACACGTAACACTTTCTGAAGTGTTTTTCATTAACATTTGTGATAAATTAATCTCAGCTGCTCCAAGATTGCAAGAAGCCTGTTCATTTAGAAGTTCAGCTAGTCAGAGAAATGTTGGGATATTTTTCTATCTATTTTTTACATTACATTCCACTGAAAGCGAGGGAAAAGTGAAAAGCAAGCTTGCCCACACTCTAGATTTTCAGCTGTATTTTTATAAAAATGGTTATCCAAATAAACAAAACCCCAAAACCTTAAGATAATAATTTTAAGCTGTACTGCACATAGAAAAACACAGTATGCTGGATCTACATAAACATTAGGCAGCAGCTCTAGAAATATCTTATCTGTCATACAATCTCACAAAATTTGTAAGACCCGTATTGCTGTAATAAGTAAAATTATTTATTTACATTACTAGTCACTAGTCAGCTGTTCCCTGTGGCACTGGCTAGAGCACTTGTCTGCATTCCCTCCAAAACAGATGAGTCAAGAACAGTGTGTGCTGTTTCAGACGACATCAATATAAACATCAAACCAAAAAGGAAATAGAACAAATGAAAATGCAATGTATTGCAAAAGAATGTCGTCCTTCCAATTTTTCTTAGATTTTCATTGTGCTTGAAACCATCTAGTTTCCCTGGAGGGCTTACTAGACTGTTTATATTAGCAATAACACTAGTTTGCCAGAATAGCCGGGCATGTGGCTGAGCATGACTTCCAATTTTCTAGTTTGATATGCATGCAAAAACCTCATGTTATTATTACCTAAACTAACAGAACTCCCCTCCTAGTTAAAGCAACAGGTGTTATCACCAATCTAGTAGGCTAAGCAGTGCTGCGACTTTCAAAAGTGTTGAAAGCACTCCCTCTGACACCAAAAGCTTCTAATTCTGCAACAAATTATTTAGGTCTCAGGTGAACAACTTAAAACCAATCCGTAATTTAGGTGATTGGGGTCTGCATAAGAAACACAGAACAGACTCCCCTCCTCTGTGTCTTAGGTGCTCTGAGGAATTTACCAATCTTTCTGATCTAAGATACAGGAATTGACTTGTAATCACACACAGCTCCAAACAGGTATTATGTCCCCACTCACACTGATTCCCAGTGAACTTGGTGGAGCATATCCCAAAAAACAGAGTTCCTTTTAGGAAGAAATGGTATAGACTAGGCATTTTGTTTACAAAATACTTAAAGCTAGAAGGCCAACTTGGACAGTTAATAATAAAATACATCAGTGCAATCCAAGAATCTAATTTTATGAACAGTGTTGTTTATGAATGCTCACTTGTTCTCACTAGTTCAGATCCAAAGGCATAAGTGGAATTTCCTGAACTGTGTTATATACAGGAATCCAGGCGAAAGACAAAAACGTTATCAAAATGTAGATAGATGGGATTTGAGTTTACTTATCTGCCTTTGCAATATAATTTAAACATAGACCATTTTACCAGCATAAATGAACTCAGAAAAAGGACATGACATTTTCAATGTTGCTTTAGGTGATTAGATGGCATTAGAAGTTACCTTCCCATATGAACCTTGTCCTAATACTTTCAGCAGCTCAAACTGAGAGGGATCTGCTTTTTCAAAACCTTCCTTCACATGATGACTGATATCTATTTCCTTCACGATACCTTCTTCCTGCAAAGGAAACAACAGAAAACAAAATCCCCCAAGTCAGAGCTGCTATCATAAGGAAACATATTGTTTATTCAAATCTCTTCTTCTGCAATCGTACAATCAGGTATCAAGTTTCGAAAACAGAAATAAATGCTTGTGCAAATATTTCATGTGCCTGTTACTGGCTGGGGAGGGCAATGTCAGGACATCAAGGCCTCCTGCTTCTGTCTATTGAACCTCAAGAAATGACTATATAAAGATAAAATATACAAGGCAAAACACAAAAATACACTGCAGAGCTTGATGTACCCATCACAGACCTTGCCAGCAGAATGGTATATACTCAGATCTTTACATCAGAGACTCCAGCAAACTTCTCTCAACATGCTTTCTCTTTGTCCCTCAAAGCATAATTTAAATCCATCTTAAAAAGTTCCCTTAGTTTTAAGCAGGAATTCTTATGAATAGGCAACAAAGAAAAGGCATTGCTGAAAGTAGCTCTTCCTACTTACCTCAAAGAGTGGAAAGTTACTAACAGTAACCTTCTAAACAGAAAGAAAAATTAATGATTTAGATGTGGAAATGGGGTGGTGGTGGGAGGAAGAATGTCACACGCTTTGTTGCTTGCTGGAATCAGCTTTAAGTGCTTTGAACTTCCCAAGTTCTTTAGTTAAAATATTTCCACTGTCAATAGACACATATTCCTCAAAGCATCCATTGAACTAGGACTTCTATCTTGCAAGCTGTGAATTATAGCATTTGCTTTAGTTTTTTGTTTCATGTTACTATGGTATGTTCATCTAAAAAGAGAGCTACGTAGTCATGTGAGACCTAGGGGGACTACATAAAGTTTGCAGCAACGCCAAAAATCATTGAGCTGAAAAAAAACTTGCAAGAAAGGACCTGCTGTTCAAGGACACAGCAGCAAGCAAAGATAGTATTTACATGTCTTTTTATTTCTGTATTGTTTTGTACACCTATATCTGGGATTCTTTTCTAATGAAAATACTTGTTCTAACTGCTCTACAATTAAATGTGGGGTTTGAGTACAAAAGCTTTTTGTCTCATCTCCCAGGTCAAAGGGAATTATTCATTTAGGAATAGATTTTAATATTTCGGCACCCAGTAGAAGTAACTGGAATTTCATAAACCTTATTATACAGGGAATTTTGTTACAATTCTCCTTATTCACCAAGAAAATAAACCTGGAAATATAACATTTGTTTTCCATTCTTACTTTGGAGAAAATAGAAATAACAACTCAATATGAAAATGCATTCAAAAAAACATTTGGCCAAACCACATTCATTTACTAAATGAAAATAAATTTTATTCCATTCTCCTCCAGAAAAATTGCTGTCACTTTCTACCACCTGTAAGTCATCTGGCACATAGCTAGCATGACCCAGATTGCTCTGTATACTGTAGCTTCATCCCTTCTCTTGCCTACCCTTCTTTATATACTCATGTGCTTTGGAACAGGGACTATAACCTCTTCTTGGTTTGGAAAGCTTCCTCTACTTTGTGCATGCCACCAGAGTCATGAAAAATAATCACCATTTGACAGCAATTCACTTTTCTGAACCTAATTCCTCTAGTTAAAGTTTGCCTGAAAGGAAATGCTTGAAACCCATGACCAGTTTTCACAGAGAGATTTAAAGGTTTTCTAAATACAGAATTGCCAAGATCTCCCCTCTTATTTTTCAGGATTTAACTGCTACGTAAGCCAGAGTAGCTTTCTGATATTAAAAATATTTTTTTTCAGTTTTTTCTAGGTGAGAGAAACAATAATAAATTGATACAAACCTGACAAACTGCACTAGCTGTTCCCTAAAGAAACCAGGAATTACCTACATGCTGTTATCAAAGACTCCACCAAGTTCTGAAGGGATGAGCTTACATATCGAGGGACATACAGCTTTAGGTAAACTGCCTGCAGCTGAAAGACTTACAAAGTGATAAGAATATTATTTTAAGTTTAGGCCATCCTTTCACACTACAGCTTAGGACTGCAGGGCTCACCACCCACCTTGCACAGCTGTTGCCCACTAAGGCTAAAAATTATTCTCCATAGAGTCAGGCTCCTCAACCACCCCTACATCAGACCTTGTATCTCTGTATGCTTGGAAGTCTATTCTCCTTCGAGCATAGGCAGAGTGTGGGAGGATTAGCTTCTGCAGGTCAGTCTCTTTTTGTACAGACACCACCCTGTCAACTATCATATGATGAAAAAACTGTTTTCTGAAGTCAGTGCAGCTTGAGGTGAGGGCACACCAGTTTCATGATTTTTCCCATCTCTGTTCTGCACAAAAGAAGAGCACAGCAAGGATCATCCACTGCAACGAGGTGAAGCAGAACATGGATCTGAATTTCGAAATGTGTTCAGGATACAACACTCTGCAAAAAAGAAACTAACCCCTATTTTATGTACACCAGATATCTTCCTTACATTTATTTAGCGCTGACACCTTGATCACAAAAACTGTGTATGATACCTACCACAAACAGCAAAACCCTTTTTAGTTCACTTAGACTGTATTTCAGCCTGAACCATGGAATCACCTCAGCAACATTTGCAAGTTTAAATGATAAGTGAGTTTCCATTTGTCCATTCAGATCAGCCAAAGGCCCACATCCTTCTCATGGTAATATTAAATTTAACATAACCTCTTTAGGCTCATGAAATGGGTTCAGTTATAGGAATACATTGAAAGTATTAAAATGATGATAATACAGCTTGCTGGAATTATGATTAAAAAAATCTGGTGTTCACAGAGAATAGCATAATTAATTAATAATTTACAACAAAATGAAACCCACTTTAATTACATGCATCTTTAATTAAAATCTCAGAAAAACATTATTTAACAAGAACAGGACTAAATACAAAGACTAGCAGTCTTTATAAGAAAAGCACAGATTTTAAAGATGGAAAACCCCTGTTAAACTATATGACTTCATAGGAATATAAAAATGTTGCTTAGAAGCAGCTTCTGGGGGTCATCTGGTCCAACAGCTTCTGCCCAGAACTTCACTGACAGTTGACCAGACGAGCTCAATTATGTCTACTGTGGTCCTCAGCATCTCAAACAATGAGGCTTTAGCTACTTCCTACAGAAGATTATTCTCTTTTGGTTTGCCTAGCTCAGAAACGTCCATAGTACATTCAGTGGGTCCTTAGGAGGAAGAGAGACATTTCTCTAGGAAGTCAGGATTTCCTGTGGATTTCCTGTGGTCAGGGATGGAGAAAGGAGCAGCAAGGCAAAACTGAAGAAGAGCATGTCAGACAGCTCCTTTTTCACCACTCATCACTACAGTGGCTTTACTCGTGTGCTGTCCAAGCGGTACATAGTATTTTAGCTGGTGTGACAAATTCGCTTCCCACTGGAGCAAAAGGTCAAATTGTCAGTACTTGAGACTGAAGATGGACACGGCCCCTCAAAGGAAATATATGCTGATTTGTTCACACACATGCATCCGTTTGCCTTGCATGTATTTCTATATTCCTTATATTACTTCACTGCATGAATCCTAGAACAACTTCTATTTGCTCGTGTTACCTTACTAGAAAAAGCCCAACTCAACAGTTTTATGGTTCCCTTTAAATATTCTTGCTTAGTTGTGATTCTCCCTTATTGCTGATGTCTTTTGAAGCCACACTGTGTTAAATTAAAGTGCAATGTGACATAACTTTTCTCAGGTACCAACAATTAGAGCTTGTATTGGGTTTGTGTGGCGAGGGTTTGGTAGTAGGGGGGCTACAGGGATGGCTTCTGTGAGAAGATGCTAGAAGCTTCCCCTACGTCCAACAGAGCCAGTGCCCACCAGCTCAAAGACAGAGCCACTGCTGGCCAAGACTGGGCCCATGAGCAATAGTGGTAGCACCTCTGGGATAACATAGATAAGAAGTGAGAAAAGGTTACTGCACAACAGCAGCTGCAGCCAGAGAGGAGTGAGAATACATGAGAGAAACAACTCTGAAGACACTGAGGTTAGTGAAGAAGAGGGAGGAAGTACTCAAGGTGCTCCAGCCTGTGGTAAAAACCACGGTGAGGCAGAATATCCTTCTGCAGCCCATGGAGGTTAAAGTTTGAACAGATACCTACCTACAGCCTGTGTAGGACCCCACACCAGACCAGGGAGATGACTCCAAAAGAGGTTCTAACCCCATGGAGAGCCCACACTGGAGCTCTCCAGGAGGACCTGTGGACTGACAAGGGAGAGAGGAGCCCACGCTGGAGCAGGTTTGCTGGCAGAACTTGTGACCCCATAGGACACAATAGCCTTTCTTTATATTTTCTCTCCCCTGTCCAGCTCAGGAGGGGGAGTGATAGAATGGTTTTAGGGGGTACCTGGCATCCAGCTAGGGTCAACCCACCACAAAATGAAATCCAGACTATCAGAGCACAAGCACTGTGGAAAGATCTCCAAACAAGCTTTGCTCTGAGTTGCATCTCAGGGACTTCTCTTACACAAAATTTTTTTTTTTCCCCACTGGTCCAGTTAATGCAGCATATTTGCACTAGGAATTTTATTACAACAATAAAATTAAGAGATTCAAAATACAGATGAAGCCTGCACACTCAAGAAGCTTTTTTGTTGGACAGGATTTCACTCTGGAGAAGAAAAAAAAAAGCCAATTTCCAAAATAGTTTTGATCAATAAAATTGAGTCAAAAATGAATGTTCCACAGCTTGATCTTGCAACAGCTGTGCACAGCAGCCCAGGCTCTTGCTCCCTGCTGACCAGTCCGAACACTGCATTAGCAGGAATGCTTGACTTGATGAAACCTAATCTTTTGTAAACTTCAGTAAATATTTGTGTTTGCACGAAAAAAAAAAGTATCATCCTGTGACAAAAGTGAGATGGATGTTCTTGGTGGCTTGAAGAAAGCACATGATCAAATAGCACACACAACAGGGGAGAGAGGACAATAAACTGGAATACATGATGAACAGGAATGGAGAGCGCTTCTCTGTGCTAATACAAGAAAACCTTTTCAAGGCCTGATTCTATATTCTCTTAAAGGCTTCCTCCCAAGTTGGCAGAAATTTTGGACACACAAGTAACACAGTGAATGGAAAGGCCAATTTGATCTCTTTTCATCTGGGACATAGGAGTAGAGAGCCTCTGTTCTTGCACTGTGACTGTGGATGGCAGAGACACATTTGTTTTGATGCTTCTCAGGGGCAGCTGCTCCCTGTAGCACTGATCTCAGCTCACTTCCAAGATTTCCTCATGCAGACCTTGGAGAAAGAGAGGCGCTGATGCTCAGTGGCTGCTAGAGAGCAAGCACGGAAAACTCTTCCAACTGCAATAATTCTTCCTGACTCACTGTGACATGCCTGAGTAGGATTGAGAAGCACAGGGATACAGACTTGGGAAAGGGGTACAAAAAGCCGTGTAAAACAGCAGGTCTTCCTACTGAGTAGCTCTTTTCTCTTCAGCTTTACAACTTGTTCCACAGTCTCCTAGCAACTATTACAGAAAGAATACTTCCTAGAAAACTGAGATGTTTCACCCCTTCTGGACTCTTGTTGGGCTCCTCCCCAACAGGTTTCTGGAAGACCAGAACTAAGGTCATCCTCAAAGCAAGAGACCACCTTAATTGTCCCAATTGAACCATATGCAAAACCTTTTTTTGTCACGACTTCCTGAAGTAGTCTGAAACATCTAGAGAGGGAGATGTAAAGGGTAAGCTTCACTTCACAATAAAACTATGTGCAGTTTTCATAGAACTGCTCAGCTGGACCTGAAAGACCTTTGAGATTGAGTGCAACTGTACCTATCCACTACTAAACCACATCCCTGAGCAATTGATCTACCTGTCTTTTAAATACCACCAGGGATAGGGACTCAACCACCTCTCTGGGCAGCCTCTTAAAGAGAATTTATTGTTGTTTGAGAGAAAGTATATAAGTCTATAGTATGTAGACAAGAAACATACTTTAGTATGTTACATGTCTTGCCATTTGGCGGGTTACCACCTAATATAAATCTAAACCATAACTATTTAACTTCTAGGTATCACAGGTAACACAACATTCCAAAATAATACAGTTCATTAGGAAAGCATGTTTAAAACACTGATATGGGAATAGTTAGAACAGAACATATCTGATATAGAAGAAGTCAGCTTTCCACCCACTGTTTCACAGGTTCTAATCTGGTTCAATCCATAGGAGAGTAATTTTTGTTAAGACATAATAGGCTATTCAAATGCTGCCTAGTGCAGGAAATTAGTTACTGGCCTGTGTTCAGTTCTTTGAGAAAAGGTATCCAGATTAAAAAAAATGTATAGGTGTACTCTAATTAGCATCTTCCCAAGTCAATCTCGAGCAGCTGGGGTAAAATTTGAAAAAGGAATCTTCCTTTTTAAACGGTTTGTATTCCAAGTTCTGTCTTCTGCTGTGGTCTGGGAAGATGTCACCTGAGCAGTAATACCATAAATGGGTCTGGGTTTTTTTGTACTCTACTGTCAATTTAACATTTGCTTTAACAACAGCGAACTGGACTTACTGACTTCTTAGAAAAGCATGTGGAACTCACAGTGGATTCACTGGACATTGTGTCAGGTCTGTATTTGGCTTTCAAGCATAAGGTCACCTACCTTCTCAAAAGGTCACATAGAGGCAAATAATACATAATAAATTTTACAGAGTTGGGATTTCTCTCCCAGACCTTTCACAAATGTGAATGAAACTCCACCAAGCAAGACAAAACTTACTGGAAAAAAAAAGCCTTAGAGTAATTTCTGTGGATTGCAATACATTTGGTCCCTGATGAATTCAGCAGACCTTTTTCTAAAGAGAACACCTATTACATTCTCTTTAGCACTTCTCTCCAACTTTTTATCCTACATTTTTTCTTTCTTGTTCCTAATGTATGTCTCTACAGATGAGATTCATCTGCTATCAAACAAACTAAATGTTAAGAGAGTAGTCACAGAGAGCAAAAGCAGTGAATACAGTCTGCTTGATAAACTGGTGAAGTCCATTATTTGGAGGTTTGAGTATTTGGGATATTTGGGTTCAACCTTTTGTGCTACCAGTCTTCCCGTATATCTTTGATGAAGGACAGATCCAGCTAAATAAATGCAGATATCTGTAGTGCAGGCGGCAATGTTTGAAACTAATTGTCTAAATTTGCTTTGCAATCAATAGAGAGAAGTAGGCACTTCATAGTTAAAAGAGATCAGATGAAGTCACATCCTCAAAGTGTACATTTCTCTCTGCTGACTACGTAGAAAGCCTAAGGTAACTTGCTGAGATGGGGGCTTGTGTAGTTGCTTGAGATAAGTTAATGTTTGCTACAAAATTTTGAAAAACACTTAAATAGAGTAGTATTGTGGCTACGTTTTAATGGCATTACAAGAGGGATGTTTGCAAATACATGACATGGAGAACAACTATATGTAGAACAACTATTGAAATTAAATATTTTTCAAAGTAACTTAGGTACCTGAAACACATAGGCACCTAAAATATGCCCTAGGGTGTTCAGAGTAGGGATTTTGCAGATCTGGTAAATCTGATAAATCAAGCATTCCTCCCCAACCTGAAAAACAGAGAGAGAGTTGCTTTTTGCTGTCTTGTGGGAATACTGTGAGAACTGACATAGAAAAAAATCCATAAAGTTACCTCATACTGCAGGAAGAGACAGACAAATAGTCTGTCAGACAAATAGTTTCCAGTAATATGTGATATTGGGTGGCCTACAATGAGAGTCTCCCTTAGCTGAAATTGAGACATCTTGGTCTTGAAGATTGGTGCTATTTATCTGATCACTACACTGTCTTTACTGACTCAGTTCCTTACTAGGACAAAAATATACAACACAATGACTGTGAAGAATCTTGAGGAGAACCATCTTTCAATTCAAAGTGCAGATATATGTGAAACAGAGGGAGATGTCAATTGTTGATCTAACTTACAACTCTTAAATCATTAGCGAAGGTAACTTTAATTTTTATGCTAATTGTGGTGCAAACTGCAATAGTTTATGCAGAGTGGTGAGTAGAAAGAGCTCATAAAAAACCTATTGAAGCAAGGGGTTAAAAAAAAGCAGAACAAAAGTAGAACCATCTGGTCACAAAAAAAAA
>WAAB01008939.1:156464-171873 GCA_013389865.1 Piaya cayana
AATGACCCGTTCTGTGAATTTTTTTTCCTAATGTCCAGCTTGAACCTCCTCTGGCAGAGCTTGATGCCATTCCCTCTTGTCCTGTCCCCTGTCACTTGGGAGAAAAGGCCAGCTTCCTCCTCTCCACAACCTCCTTTCAGGTAGTTGTAGAGAGCAATAACATCTCCCCTCAGCCTCCTCTTCTCCAGGCTAAACAATCCCAGCTCTCTCAGCCACTCCTCATAAGAATATTTCAACAGCATTTAAAAAAAAAAGTGTTCAATTTATACAGAAGGCTTTCATACTTTACTCTCCATGACAGCTCAAGTCCTGCTTTCGCATCAGTGATGTGCCCAGCAAACTCTGGTCTGAACCATTCGCAAACTCTCTGAGCGGTTTGGGTGGCTCCAGCTGCAGATACTTCCCAGGAGTTTCCCTGGCAGCTGTGAAACTACCAGTTTCACAGTACTGCAGCCCACTCACCAGAGCAGCCTGGTAGCTGCTGCAGCATGCCAGCCCTCACAGGGAAGTCCTAATGTGATGGCAACCCACTGTTTTTACACTTCCATGACAGGGTATAGGCAGCTCCCACATCCCTGTGACCTGGCCTTCTATCTGTAAAATGCAGGTAAGGCCATCTTCCCTTTTCATGGAGTTACTGAAGCATAAGGGCACTGGAAAGACTGAAGCGCTCAGATACTGTGATACTAAGCTCACGTAAGAAGGAAGGCAGACAAAAAGGTCTATCTGTTCAGGACACTATTCAAAAAATACAAATACTTACTAAATGGATCCAGTTCCCTTATTGCTGTACTCAGCTGCTTCACATACTAGGGAAAAAAGTGCCTGATGTTTTACTAGTGCATTTGAGTATGAAATAAAAGCTCCAGCTGCCCTACGAAGATAAGCTGCTTAAGCAAAACATATTCCCAACCATATCCTCACCATTTCTCAAGTGATCTAAACAAAACCCTGCTCACCATAGCAGTGTAAATGGCATCACAGCACAGTAAGCAGAAAATACTGTAATAAAGCCCTGGTGCACTCGCATAGTTATTTTAGGAACTGAATAACATGCACATTGAAGGAAAAATATCAGATTTCATCTCAAACTGCAAGGTGGAGTGGACAAAAGGCTGTATTAAGAGATAATCATGTTACTGAAGTGTTGGATTAGTCAGTGTAGAAATAATACCAGTTTGTTGTTTAGAAATCACTTATAGGCTTTGGTAATTACAGTTTTCTCTCTGAGGAATACTAGCCTGCCAGTACATTTTGCACCTTCCCATTAAATAAATTAAGCATCAGATAAGGGTTCAAACAGCTTGTACTTCACAAACTGGAATATTGTTGCTAATATGTCAGGAAAAACATTTGTTGTAATAAGGTTTGTTTTCTCAGGAGCATTTTACAAGCAGAGTATTAACAGGGAAATGGACTAATGTGAGGTCATTATGGAATCAAGGGAAATAAAAATTAGTTTCAATGCTATTGTTCACAACTTGGAGCATCACTGAAAGAGAGAGGGTGAAGGAGCTGAATCAGGCAGAGAGAAGATGGGAAAAGGGAAGCTCTACTGAGAACACATGACAAGATTTATCAACACCATGGACAGAGGAATAAGATGTGGGGGGCAGAGAGAAAAGTGGGTATCGTAAAGGACATTGAACTTATACAAGAAGAGAATCTGTGGTTTGTGCCCATGCCAGAAGAGAGGTAAATTGAGATACTTGGAGAAAATTGTTTTGACTTTACAAAGTATCATAACTTTAACATTAGACAACCTAAAGTGCAACTTTTGTCCCTTATATGCAGCAGCTTAATCCCAATTAAATACCTAGACATCTACCTGGGCAGAGAGAGAGATTGCAAGCATGCATACACGTACTGCAGCCATCCAGTGGGGAAGATGGTAAGCAGCCTTGAAATGCTCAGAACCGCTCCCAAAATAAAGGGTGAGAACACAACAGGGAGACCAGGCTTTGCTGCAGAGATAGCTAGAGCCCTGGGCTCTAGCCATACTCAGTAACTCAGCTGGGCTGCTGGAACACAAACAGACGCTCTGCTTATTTATGTACACTCTGGCTTCAGTTCTTTACCTTGTAAAAAAAATGCACAGATAAAATTTAAAAAAGTTACACAAAGCACATGACAATACCTCATCTTATGCTGGGGTCCAGTTTCACAGACAAATATTTAAGAAGAGATATTAGAACTCCAGATTTATCTTTTCAGCTGTATACTTTTATTACATCCATGGCTGAGACTCAGGAGTACCTACTTCAGTGCCTAAGGATTGTTACCACACATGACAATCTGCCTAAACATATTTTCTATCAGTCTACTGGAAATATGGCCCAGGAAAAGGCCCATTACATCTTGCAGTTTTGCAAACTACTAAGAAGCCTCTAGTTTAGTTCATGTCCCTCAAATATTCACATGGTGAATCTCCAAGAAAATAGCTGCTGATTATCACATATTCTCTTTTCTGCAAAGGCAAAAGTTGTTTTACAGCTACTGTATTACTCAATATGAAACAGAAGCATATTTTATGTACATACAACACACTGAAAAGATGCATATTTTAGGAACTAGAATAAACCTAACATAGAAAATCCATCTGCATGCATGGAAACACCTTTGCAATATTGTTTGGAACTCTCTCATTTCAAAGAGGTCAAACTGTTGCACCAGTCTTGCCCTTTTGTAAAGATTTCCAAGTACAATGTGATTTTCTGCAACAAAAGTGCATATATGCCAGGTTTGATGGTTCTAGCTGATTATCTTGATTAGCTTACCATTACAGCTTCACAGCTGCAAAAAAAAAAAAAATACACACATATATATAACATTGTAATGTCAAATTCCTGAATTCCACCAAAGTTTTAAAATCTTTATTATTTATAAAGTGACTACATATATAAATGTGGGGAAAAAAGCCATTAAATGATTATGCTCACAGTAATGGATCAACAACAGATCAGCCAAAACTGATGCACAGTCTACTGAAGTCTGGAAGAATTTCCAGAGTAGGATTCATCCAGACATACATCTCTGACTGAGACAGCTGTCTAAACTTCTGTACAGCTGACAGAGAAATGGGTGCTTTTAGCCTTTGATTTGTATCAGACAAAAGCAAGCCTCTAAAGTAGAACTTAGTAAATGTGCCCCTTTCCTTTGTCTGACTGTAAAGGAAGGCTCCAATGATGAGTTTAAATACAGATTACTTCTCCCCTCCCCCATCCATCAGTGACTCCTTTAATACCGCAGGGAGTATACGGGCTTTTCAAAAGATGCATATTGCATTATACTGGATATTTCCAGGCCAGTCTTTGATTGATCCACTTTTTTTCACTACGGATTTTCTACAAAATGATGCTCCCTTCATTTCATCTTTCTGGCTTGATATATACTTGTGCCGACTATCACAACATCCTTCTGCAGGGACATTCTTACCCTCCCTGGCTCCTGCCATCATGTGCCACCAGGAATCAGAGAAATCAAGGCTGTTCTTGGACATGAAACTGAAAGCAAAACCACAATGCTGCGTCAGACATCATAGCAAACTTTCACACTGGGGCAAGCTTCAATAAATATGAGAAAACACTAATTCCTTCAGTCTCTTAGTTAAAAATACAGTTTTCTCTTTAGCACAATTGTTGTGATACTTGGCCCATTAGATCATAGAATCATAGAACAACCAGGTTGGAAGAGACCCACCGGATCATCGAGTCCAACTGTTGCTTTCAAACACTAAACCATGCCCCTCAGCACCTCGAAAACTGCCAAGATGACTTAAAACTGAGCCCAGACTCAATGCTCGCCATCACGTGCTTGCCGACTGTGACATGTGGCTTCCTGTTGCCCTGCAGCTTTTTTACTGTCGCAGCTATGTAAATGGATGTTAACATCAAGTGCTCTTGGTTCTCATCTTCAGCCACTTTATTCACAAAAGTTCTATTGAAAGCAAGTTACATGATGACGAAGGCAGGCAGTGGAAAGGAACACTTTTTGTTCAATCTAGTTCAGCACAGAAGCCTCAAGGGTTTAAAAATATTGAGAATACCAGTTTTAAAGGAAATTCACTGCTCTACCTTCCATTCCAGAAGTATGTTTTTAAACATATATGCAAACATGCAGGAGGTCAAACAGAGAATATCAAGTTCTTGCCAGGTATCTTTCATTGACCTGTGGCCATTCCAAAATTTTTGTGTTCTGACTGAAAACTGTTACAACAAATCCACATGGCATCTTAACAGGTAAAGGGTGATTTTACAAAAAAAATTAAAGGTGATCCAAGTGACTTTACTGAAAATTATGACTGCCTTAGACCCGTAGACTTTTTCCTGACAACATACAGCAGATCTTCAGGGTGAAATCACAACACAAAGATTTACTGTGAATATGAATGGTTCTGTGTTGGCAGCAGCAAACCCCACAGCCTGATCTGTTCAGGCCTGCCAGTCTAAGCAGATTACTGGGACAGTCTCCTTCAGATCCATTAAGGTGATCCAGTTCCAAAGAATAAAGGGACTATGCAGTCCCCCTTACTGCACACTGTCAATGGACAAGGTGGAGAGAGAAGACCAACCAAGACCTACTGTCCTACCAAAGAGACAGATTTGCTTATAAGTAATTACAGAACCATACCTACAAAAAGACCAGTGCACAGATAAAGATTCTTAGTATCTCTAAGCCATGAACAGAAAGGTGCATGACCTCTTCCACAAGTGTATTCTCAACGAGTTGAAGGAATTAAAGGCTGTTGTGCAGTAAACTGTACAAGATTGTTCCTAAACTCAGAGCAGCCCCAAAGCTGCCTGGATCTCCTAGAAGAGGTTAATCTTCCATTCAGAAAAAAAAATGGATACAAAGAGACTAAAGGAGTTCTTCCTGTTTCACTTTTAACATTCATTTCAAATACAGTTCAGTTAGTAACCTGAACAAAGAGAAATGAACAACAAAATACAATGCCACAATTCACGTATCATACAATTTTTAAAATATCAAGATAGTAAAAGAAAAGTGCTTTTTGATTCTCTATATGGTGGATGCTATCACACTTGAGTCAAAATCACAACCTGGATCCACTGGGCTACAATGCCAGTGAAATTTTTTATGGGAGCTGGGAGACAAAATTCTGAAAAAGAAACTGATGCAACAGTATAAACACCATAAACACCAAGCTCCTTTTCTTTCCTACATAAAAATTGGAAGCCTGCTTGAACTCAGCAATCCTGTATGAAACACTGGACACCAAGCATTAGCTGCTCTTGTTCCTTTACAGACAAGGCATTTATTGTGCTCCTCAGTGAATCCTAGGCAATTATGTCTTCAGTAGATTACATCCTTTCTACCGAGTCTTATTTCATAACCATAGCCAACTAGCCATACCTGCACCACTTGTTACTATAACAATGTTTTGAAAATAATAGCATAAAGACAACTGAATGGTAAGTGAAGCAATTCAATCAATCAGTAACCAGAGGAAGCAAAAACTAATATCATGGGCAAAGAAAAACTATCAGGAGATGACAAGTGTAAGCCAAAGAGGAAATAGAAAAGCTTTATTTCAAAGGAGTGTTTAATCAAACACACAAGTCTACTACTCATTTGTTTTCCCCATTTGCCCTGTCATAAACAATGAAAAATGCCACAGTTTTTCCAAGAAATTGTAGCAGGTAAAATTTCTGTAATTTAAGTTGATACTATAAGGAAAAAATCTCTAATATAAAACACAGTGAAAAATGAATTACAAATTTGCAACAAATTTTACGTTGTCTGTATTTTAGAAATTATTTCCATTTAAAATTGTTCTTTTTTCATTGCCAACTACACAGCAGGGTTCCACCATGCCAAAGCAGAGTTCCAGTTTGCTTTGTTAAATGCTCAGTTTTCTCAAACCCATTATTTTTGGACTCTGTTTTTTTTCTGATTGGTTTTCAATGTTTCTTCATCCACAAAGGCTGAGTAAATTAATATCTGCTACCCTTGAACTTTATCAAGAACTTATAACTGAAACTTTTTGTAGACGGCAATATTTAGTCCTTATAAAACTCTTTATACTTGTGAAGGTACACATGGATATCACCAGTGACTTTGCATTAAGCAATCGTACCGGATCCATCTGAAAAGTAAAGTAACATAGGCGTTACAACCTTGAAGAAAGGCAATATCCAATTATGTGAAGTAGGAAGTGAAGCTGAGTAACACAAAACACTGCTGTGCAAATAGTTTTCATTTGCAGGTAAAGAGAAGTAAAAATTCACATCAGCTTCTCATTTCTGTAACTACTCTTATGCCAACAAGCTATAATTGTGTGTTTTATGGACTCTAGAGATTGACTAGGCACATTTATAATGAAGATTTCTGGAACTGCAGAGAGCAGAAGAGCAATCTAAGCCATTTTTTTCTCATGGTTAAGGGTACAGAAAATACAGCCAGCTTTTTGCAGTTTGCAAGTTGACATTCACCAAATATGGTAAGCATTATAGGAAACAGAATGTATTTCCAATTATTAACAAGAAAAAAATATGTCTGTATACATGTATATACTGGATTGTATCTGGAGCAAAATCAGGAGAAAACAGTTTGTACTTTTAATAAAAATTAATCTAACGACCTAAGGAGTTCTTCACATTCTAAACAGTGCCTATCAACCAAGGTAGATATTTAACACCTCTTCCTGAGTAGTCACCAATGAAAGGCACATAATCCCTTGCAGTATTTTCTTCATTAACAAACAAGCAAACAAAATTCCCCCCTTCCTACTTGTAATCCCCCAGTCTTCCTTCCAATCATTCTATCCCAAAAAATTGGGTTGAAAGCTGAGTCTGGAAGGGTGCCAAGAGGAGAAGTAGGTCTGGGCTGAGTAGGAGCCAAGGTGGGATGCAGCTGCAGGTCTATGGGAACCATCATGAAAGGAATGAAGGGGTGATGAGCAGAGTAGCCACTCCTCAACCTATCAGCAGCAACCTGACCTTTGAGAGGCACCACCTCAAATATGACTCCAGCTGTTCAGTGCTCAGTGAGTTGTAACAAGTCTCTTAAATCCCATTTTAAAGCCATGCTGCAAGCTTGTATACTACCCTGGAAAAGCAGCATTAATGAAAGGAGCCAGAATGCATTGTAATTGTGGTCAGCTCTGGGAGACGTATGGCAAAACACATGGAGCATGTTCCACCAGCATGGCCTCAAAGTGATGACAGAATGGTTCAGGTTTTGAAGAGTCACGCTAAACAAAGCCAGCATAATCTCCCTGCCTGCCACAGCTGCACAAGTGTTCATTGCCTCAGGGTAATGCCTTTGCTATTATAAATGTTGCAGAAATCCTGCAAAGGTAGCAAACAGGTTTGTAACCCATGTAAACAATGCAGAAAAGTACCAGGGGAGGTCTCAGACTTGGTCTTGCAACTACCTCCCAACCTACTCTGCAACTTGGGGAAAACCAGTAACACTGCTGATATAAACTGTGGCCATTCCCCACCTTCTGATCTGTGCATGGAAACTGCAAGCTCTAAACCAAGGTTGTTATAGAGTTTACCAACGCTAATTAGCAACTTATGTGACATGAGAGACATGCACCAAACCTAAGTTATATTATGGGTATAGTCAGGAGCAATAAACCTAATCCCAACATGAAAGATTCAGGTTAAACATCAGGAAAATCTTTCCCTGGTAAGGCCAGAGAAATGTCAAAACAGATGTCACTTAATGTATAACCAGCTTTTATCCCACCTCCCTTAAATTGCCTCCTTTTTTTGTTTGTTTTGTTTTATTCTATCTGATACTACACTGTTTTCCTGTGTGTTTTTCAAATGCCCACAGTCTGTACAAATGCCTGTAAATAAAATAGATATTATTAACAACTGTTGGCTATTACAAGACTTGTACCAGATATTCAGATTTTATCTTACCAGTAAAAGACCCAGATCTAAAAAATCCCTCACTTTATTAGTAAACATAACTCTGATTTATGCTTTAGCTCTGCAACCAGCAATGTAAGTAGAGGTCTGAGGAAAAAACTACTCTTGTAGTAGTTTTGCAGGATCAGCTCTAGAAACAGAGGACACAGATGGTGAACACAAGATGCACACTGAGTGAAAACAACTCTCGCTTTCCACAATGGCAAAATGACAGTTAGTTAGCGTCCACTGATGACAGTACAAAGAAAAGAGGAACTGTCATGCATATGTGCCAAATTTACTCATTTAAAAAGTGAGTTGGGCATCACCATCTGTTGCAGCTAATCAACAAAATGAGATAAGTGGGGCAACAAGTTATGCCCCTTTTAATCAACTAGCAGTGTCATCTCCTTTGTAAACAGGGGGAGTTTCTGCATTTGTGCTTTGCAAGTTTGAAGCAGTAAGACATTGGAAACATGCTGCTAACCAATTACTGGCTTGGTTCAAAGGCCTTCAAAGGACTTTCTACAGACTTTATATCAGGATCTCAATACATAAAATAGCATCACTCCATGTAGGAAAGCCAAGGATGGAGAGCAGATTCAATACTTGGGTTTTTTAAAGTTATTTGAGAAAAGAATAATTTATTAGATCCTCATTTTAGATTTCCAACAGTATGAGTACAGTATAATGATGAAGGCATAAAGGTTTGAAGAATTAGGCCTGAATTTTACTTGCATCATTCTAGACAACAACCATATAATGTTGTATTACTTCATCTGTTGTTGTGAAAGGGCAGGAAATCCCAGAATTACATTAGTTTATCTGCCCTTAATATGCAAGTCTTTTCTGAAAAAAGACAAATGCCACCAACTCTTTTTGTCTTCAGCAGCTGGCATCTGGACCAGGTACTCCTGATGTGAGCATCTGCAGGAGGGAATTCCCAGTGCTCCTAATACACCATCCTAGCTAGAACAGCACTAGCACCATTTACATTTATATGTTAGCACTCCTTAGTACGAAAGAGCTCAGTTCCAGAATACAATGCCACACAGAGTTCAATCATAAACAAACTGGATAAAAAATAATCCCTGGGAGAGAACTGTGTATTTAAAGAAACTTTTCCTAAAGTGATACAGGTCTGAACACATGTTCAATTGAAAAAACACAAACCCAGATATGGCTGTGAAAATCTAGGTTTTCATATAGGTTTGAAAGCACATGATGTTAGTAGACATTGCAGTCTCTGCAAAAATCTTTCTAGAATATATAGGCTTATCAAATCCAATAATTTGATTTGGTCAACTGAAAGCCAAACAAGAAGCTTCATGGTTCACCTAATTTATGAAGGACTCAGAAGTTTTAGTAATCCAGTTAATTGATTTGACAAACAAACCCATTTGACTGCAGAAAGTGAATATACAACCTTTGCTTATAAATGCATAAGGTAACTGCCTGAGGAACAGCCCAGCATTGCATTAGTACTGTAATGTCCTTTCATTTTTCTTTCTCTGAGTGGGACATTAAATTCTCTTCAGAGTTTCTGTAGCCATTAAAAAACATTTCAACAAACCAAATACAGGATTTTCTTCACTGACCACTAATGCCAAAGGCCTCCAAACTATTACTCTGAAAGATGAGTTTTGCAATTTGCAGCTGCATCTATATGGCAATGAAAAATTTATGGCTTCCTTTTGTCTGCCATAGAAAGAGCTGCTTTGTTTGTATGTCTCTTTCCTCAGGGAATCCATTGCTATAATTTCCATTGAAGAGTTACCGTATTCTTGCACTGCTAAAGTGACCACAGTGTTGCCCTAATTTGGGACATCAAAAAACTAGGATTAATCACATGTTTAAAAACAAACAAAAATTTTACTTGCTTGATTATCTGTAACTATTGCTATGAAATGCTCTGCAGCATTCTTCAAAATGTTAAAACACACAGGCTGTACCTTCTGTATTTTTTCAACTATAACAAATTAAAGAGTAATCTACATCTCATATTGCTCTATCATTATTATCAACAGCATATGGACTGTGAACATCATCCACTGCAGGATGTCAAAGCAATAACAGAAATATTAATCTTGTCTCAGAAAACCCTGCAAGTTTTAAGTATTAACCTCAGACACCATGAGGTTAAGCTGCTCGCCTATGGTCACACAGTGAATTTAACAGGACTAGAAATAAAAGGCCAAATTTCCTGATTCCCCAGCCCTATCACAAGACAACATTGATTTAAGTGCTAAGTTTTAACTTCATTATCTGTATACAATTTGTATTTCACAATCTCCAGTGTTTGTAACAGCAGGCATTAATATTTTACTTCAGGTTCAAAAGTATGAAATACGCTAAAACCTGTTTTTAGTTTAATAGACGTAAAATCGCCCATCTCAAAACACTGTGCTGTTTAGAGCATGCAAATGCTTACAAACCCCTATGGCAATGGTTAGGTATGCAGCTCTTGGGTGTGATTACTCACATCATCAGAGCTGACAATCCAGTTCTCAGATCAGCTTGTACAGGGATGTCTGGGATGTTTCCATAGAGTTCCTCTTTATGTAAGGCAAAAGTAACCTTGACCCTGTCCTTGTAGGCACAGATTCCTTTAAACGCCACAGTGAGAGATCAGTCCCATTAGATTTTATGGATCTCCAGCCAATGCTGACTAGGTGGGATAAGTACCCAGTGTGTGTTGGTGGGGTTTTACTTATCCTGCACTAAAAGTGTATTCTGGTTTCCAAAAGATCAAATAGTAGCTCATTAAAGGAACTGTTATAGGACTCAACTGCTTGTTGCTCAGTCTGATTTCTGCTGTGCCCAACACATCTCTCTTGGAGGAATCCCAGATTCTCTTTTTTTCAGAGGTTCCAATAGTGTCCAAATGGGGAGAACCAAGGTATGTTTCAGGAACCCAGCCTCTGGGTACAGGACACAGAAGCAGCATGGAAAGATGTGCATACTTCAGACCACCATACAGGCAGGCAATCCTGTGTCCAATAACTGTCATTAATACTGCACCAAAATCAAAGTCTGTCATTCCATGAAGTTTTACATATGTAAAACACAACTTCAAAACATAACTTTATCTTCAGTGTCTCCGTTGTGCCTTCATCTCTCTGGCTAATCGGCTACCCTTTCCCCACATTTTTATTGAAACTCGTCCTGAGTTGCATGCTTTATTGGTCTTTCAGATCTTACTGGTCCTAGTAATTTCGTGGCTTAAGCAACATCTGCTCAGATAATTACAGAAGAGATTAGCAAGTCAGAGAACGCTCATTACCTGCAGACATTCTGAAAATAGCTACCTCTACAAATCCAACAGTCATCAATTACAGTAACTCTAGAGGAACACAGTATTTGCGTAGAAAGAGTATTTTAATCTTTTAAGTAGAACCCACACTGAACTAATTTTCTATATTTCCAAAAATTACACTTCTAGTATTTCAGGAAGTAAACAGTGCTTGCAATGTCACTAAATGTAGATTGTGTCATGCTTCTAGTGATTAAATAATTCTAGAATAAGCAACTACTTAGCAGGAGGGAAAGCAAACAAAACATTTAGCCGGCAACAGCTTCAGTTCTCACTGGCAATCACCTCTTCATGAACTTCTAAGACTATTTGCATGTACAATAGCATATATGGGTATAATATCAGAGCCAGAAGCATCCAGCTATCCTGGTTACTTGGATAACACTGAAATAAAGACATGTTTTCTCAAATAACTACAGCACAACTGGAATGTAAAAAAAATTAACCTCTAATAGGCTTTATCTTGTTTCATTTTTAATTTGAAGAATGGACCTATTGGAAAGAGTATTGTACTAAGAATCTGTTGGAGATTTTATTTAACTATCATGGATTTTATTACAAAGTTCACTTGACAGATACACATATAAAAATAAACTACACATTTAGTTTTAACTGAGCATGTTTTCAGAACAGTTTTCAGGCTGTGGTTTTATAATAGATCTTTAAAATATGCTGTAAAAACTTATTTCCCCTCGTTTTTAAAAATTATGTTTTGATCTTGGTTTGAAGGTAAGTTTAAAAAAAGTAAGACGTAGCTTTTCATGAAGACAAGACAAAAACTGAAAAAATTGTGTGCAAAAAGCATGATACAGTTTTTAAAATCTTGAGAAGCGTCTATACAATTAAAGCAAGTCTTGAAAACCATTATAAATATTATGACTTGGTGGCTTCAAAAAAATAAAACCCCAAACCTAATTAAGCAAAAAATGTTTGCATGGAAAATCATGTTGGTTAGGTATGTGTAATTTAAATTAGATTTTGTAGCAGTAAACACATAAGAGTAACAGGAGGAGGCATGGGTAAGGCTGAGATGGAAGGCATACACATACACATAAAATCTCCCAGGCCTGTTGTTACCTCAGATGACGTAATTTCATAACACCTCTTTGTACATGAGGGAATAGCACAGAACAGACCAATTAATTGTCAAATTAGAAAAACAAGCCTACACCAAACCACCTGCCCTGCTAGAGACCTGACTGGTGAGGCAGATGCTGGAGGCATCTAAGGTCTCATGGTGCCCTCTGGACCATGGCAGTGACTTGTCCTGGGAAAGAGAGTTCACTTTGTAACCCTGCATGCAGCCACTTACCAGCTGAGGAAAGTCCTATAGTCAGGGAGACAGCTACCTTGAATGGAGGGGAAATCTTAAAGACCTCAGTAAATTTCAAATTCTTGGAAAAGTTTGCGACTGTAGCCAGGGCATGCCAATGTTGAAAATAAATGAAATACACTGACCACAATGTGACACTCTTCTTTCAAGATTTGCATCACTCAAACTTGTATACAAGGATTTTCCTATGGAACAGTACAGATGCTGTCCCTTTCTCCAAAAGACTGAACATGAGAGCGTGAAGCAGACTTGGAGCCCCCTTGGCTCCAGCTAGATGAGCTAGTAGGGGTCGTGGGGCCTGGGGCAGCTTGATCTAGTGGGATGTGTCTCTGCCTATGGCAGGATGGTTGGAACTAGATGATCTTTAAGGTCCCTTCCAACCCGAACTATTCTATGATTGCCTGGGGATAGCGGAACCACTCTCAGCTCTCTTGTCTTCAGTCAAGCTGAACATCCCTTTCTGAGCTTTTTGCTCCCTCCTGGGCAAGGGCAAGCTCTGCTAACACAGCAGAGAGGTAGAGCACCCTTAGAAAGCTAAGTAAACTATAAGAGTAAATGAGCACAATGGGTGCCATCTGGCAACAGCGTATGGAATCTGAGACAGAGTGACTTAAAAAAAAATCGTCCAGTGGCTTATATAAACCAATGCCATAAAACTCTTGTATAAAGGCACCTAGGGGCACCGTCTCTCCCAGCTGGGCACTCCAAACAATACAAAATTAAGGTTACATAACACCTTGCATTAGGTCCAAAATAAATAAAATCATGACCTGCATTTTAAGGGAAACATCAGCCAGACAAAGCTTGTACTGACTGGTAAAATCCTTTATGTCTTCGCCATTGTTGTGGTGAACTGGGATGGGTGGGATATGAGGAGGGGCTGCCTTGGCTGCAGGAGCTCCAAGAGGTGCAGGCCATGCTAGGACAGGGACATATGCAGAACTCCCACCTCCTGCACTCTCTCACAAGACCTTAAGCAGCAGGTCCTCCATGGTCCAGCATGCAGCATAGTCTCAGCACAATATGAAAAGTCCAGGACTGTCAGGAAATTAAGACTTGAACTGAAGCCAACTGAAACTAATCAATGACTTCAATGCATTTTCAGTCAGAAAAAAATTCAGTAGGAGTTGAAATCTCTGTGACTCTGACCACCGCTTACCCTCTTCTTCTGACACCTCATCTGAAGGTAAACCTGCACCATCCCTGACTTTTAAGCAGTAGAGGAACAGTATACAAACACATTCATTAAATTACATGTGGGACTTACTCAAAGTTGTTGCAGAGAAGGTTTACACTGGCCATTAGGAAGCATGAAAGGCGGTCAAACACTGGAAGAGGCTTCCTAGATAGGTGGTTGATGCTCCAGGCCTGTCAGTGTTTAAGAGGCATTTAGACAGTGCCTTTAATAATATGCTTTAACTTCTGGTCAGCCCTGTTGTGGCCAGGCAGTTGAACTACATGATCATTGTAGGTTACATCCAACTGAAATAGTCTGTTATATTCTTTCTCACAGATCCAGTGTTTTCCAAACAATCCTGAAAATTGAGATGGCAAGTGGATGTTCTGCTGCTTATGCTTATTGCAAAATCCAGTGAGCAGGCTTACTGCATTGAATGCAAATTCCCAGAACTCACAAACCCTTGAAACCCACTGAACCAAATTACTTCTGAACATACCACATTTTTGCTTCCTCTTGTTTAAGCTTCCCCATCAAGTAAACCAGTTGCAAGGTGCAATCTCTGTTATTGTTACGGCAATTTGTCCTGGGGAGCTTGTCGTCCAGCCCAAGTTTAGTGGGTGCTATTGCCCTGGTACTACAGAATATTCCCAATCAACAACCAAACCTCCCTTCCTGTTATGATTTGCTATGAAGAAAAGAGCTTTCCATTCCCAAAGCATTATCATTCCCCCTCTCCCTCGTATCAGAGTATCTCCAGTTCTAGATAATTTAGCTGTCAATCAGCAGATCTCATCAGTGGGGAATACTGCTGTTTTCATAAGCTCTGACAACTGCTTCTCAGGGAAAACTCCATCTTCCAAAACTGTCATCGAGGCCAGCTGCAAGCGTACCTGTGGTATATTCCTTAGTACAAGTCTTCAACACTCAGTCACAGTTAACGTGAGGTTGAGATGCCTCTAGGAAAAGGGAGAATTTAGGGACCTTTGGTATAGACAGGAATCTAGCATAATACTGGTTTCTATGCAGTAGAACTCCTGAAGTAATTAATTGAGATTGTAGTTTTTCCTATGAGTAATATAATGTGCAGAGAATAATATACAAGCCAATAACAAGGCATAATAGACATCTGAGCAATTTTATTGTTTACATTTTGCTACAAATACAGTTATACAAAATTCACAATGATGCTGTAATACCTTGGGTTTTATCAGTTACAGTCTATCACTAGCAAACCAATCCAATCCATCTTTTCTCCCAGCAGAATTAAAGATTTTGGTAACTTTTCAGTAAGGTAATGTTTAAATAATGCACGAACACCAATTGCTTATCAGCTTTCTCTAGAGGGAACTGAATTACTGAATTTAGGACCAAATGAAAAAAAAGTCTAATTAAAACACTTCTACTGAGTTTTAAAAGCTCTATACAGTTACTTTGGATGATTGCTCATAAATTCAATAAAGCCCTAAAGATTACTCACGTCTACCAGTGTACCCATCAAGGGCAATGTAACTTTCTTTTTTCTCTCATAGAGAAAATGGACTTTTATTATGCTGCTAATCACACCTACACAATGAGTACACATTAGTGTTAGAAGCTGAAAGCTATGAGCAAGTTTTCTTTTTTTACAGGCATTTTTAAAAGACCATAATCTTTTTGACTGCTCCCTCAGACTTTAGAACTAGGGCTATGATTTTCCTAAC